>JAVYIG010010310.1:0-70251 GCA_035222895.1 Strongylocentrotus droebachiensis
CCATAGCACTAGTCTGAATACTCCATCAAAACTTAATTTCAAATGAAAATCAGAGCATCATGTATACGGAATAAGAACATTTACAGCATTAAACAATCTTTCGAGGAAAACAAATATTGTCAACATTCAATGAATCAAAGATATTCTCCGAGATGATCTGGCTCTCTATAATTAGTTACACAAAAAATGTATTACTATATTCTGAATTGTTCTATACAAACATAAGAAGGACAATGTTTGAACATTACAAACGAGAGAACATGAACATGTTATGGAAGAAATAATGACAGTAACAGTTCAAGGATTGTCCTCAAATAATGCTCTGTGTAACAAGTTCACTGAAAATCGCCTTGATTGTTAGTTCTTGTACATTAACTAATAAGTGACTGGCATTCTCTTCTCTTTAATCTTCTCACCTGCTGTTGTTTGTTTCTTGGGAAGGTGGGAAGAGCTGTCATGACATCATCAACCTTGATTTCAGGTATCACAGATTTGGTCAGAAGGGGCTATATAAAAACAATTATTTTAAGGGTTTAATGGAACATAACTTGAATATCACAAATCAATTTACATACAACAGGAAATATAGCTCATAGTTGAGCATTAATACCAAACAGCATTTTTCAAGTTTCTCCATTTTATTGCCTGTTCCACACATTATTGACAGCCTTAATAAAGCGATGCAGCAGGTACTAGGATGGTGAGTGATATAAAATACTAATTCAAAGTGCAAGTCATCTGTCCATTTATCTGCTCGCATCCACCCATCCATTTATCCATCCATCCAACCATTTATTCATCTCTGCATTTCCCCCATTTCCTTAAACTGATTTCTTACCCATGGAGCTGCAGGAACCAGGATTGAGAGCAATACAAGATCCTGACAGCATTCTACCAACTGTCTCTCAGTGTCATTAAGAAGGCTGGACAACCTCTGATTGACAGCTGATGGAAGATGATGATTGGCCGCCTGCTGCAGGGCGTTGCTGTCAGGTGACCAGCAGGTCTTCAGTGATTGGTGGAGAGTGTTGAGTTGTTGATTCAAGGTGAAGAGCTTGGATTCTAATTTAGCCTGCAGACAAAATATCAGCATTGCGAAGGGCTTAGTTTACTACTACTGGTATCAGAGTTCAGACCCAATGTATTTGCTGATTTTATACAAATCAGTGTAAACCTTAACACAGAGTAGATAAAGATCTTAGTGTGAATCATGTTTCATTATGGGTTAAAATATTGAAGCTCACTTTCGCCAACAGATATCATATGATAATACCATATGATACATCATAGGACAAATTTAAGGGATGACTTTTAATCAAATCACTCAATTTCAGAGCTACTTAGGGCATAAACCAGTTTTAAAAGTTTTGTTTTAAATTACTTAAAGAATTTGATCCATTCATCAAACAAACAATGAACAATAACAAGCAAAACAAAACTGGAAGGTAGGGGGTGTATTCTCAGTAATCGACAGTAATGTATACATGTAGATATCACTAACTACAGGCAATTGGTGTATTTTCCTTTTTTATGGGTACACCATTAAAAATACATCCATGTAGTCCTTCCAATACAATGACTGATGACTATTCTTCCTTGAAAGGAACCAGAAAACAAAGGCTACTTACAACATGTTTAAGGTTGAGATGCTCTATCTTTCCACTGCATACATCCATGATGTCGACTGGTTTGTTGTCATAGCGATGAGGTTTGGGTTTAGCATAGAGGCCCGTGAAGATAAGAGGCTGCTCCAACTTCTCCTGGTTGTTGATCTGAAATATCAAGGATTTAAAAAAAATTATTCCCAATATCCATATTCTAAAAGTAGATCTTCTTCAAGGTTGTCTAGCATTTATAATAGATTTACTTTTTTATCTTCTCTCTAAGCCTTTAGCTTCATCTAATCCTAAGTTACAGGTGGCCAGGATACATGTCGTAGTATATCCCATGAGTTCACATGAACCCAAATCTAGATTCATCTGCTACACAATCAGAGATTTATGTAACATAAGTCGTAAGAAAAGATTGAGATTTGAGAAGGAATAACTTGGGGTCCTGTTGCGATTAAGAAGGGCTTTTAGGAATGAAATGGTTGGAATGGTTCCATTACTGCATAACCCACTGCCATCTACCATGAGCACATTTACTTTGTAACCAAAAATGATATCTGGAGAGGCATCTCAACTTGCCCATTCCATTGTATTCCTATTGCATTATTATCTATAGTAGTTTATTATTAGTAAGTGCAATTTTACCTTGTAATAATTAATTTTGTAATCCATTGCGCAATTTAGTTTTTAGCTACGAAGCATGGAATTAATGAACATTTATTGTTTACATGTTTGATTTGATTTGAATAAACCATTTATCTATCTATCTATCTATTGTATAATGTTTACGACCCTCTATCACCTCTCTTTTCTTACCTCTAAATTCTTGTACAATCTCAGGCGTGCTGACTCAGCTGTTTCTATCAAGGTAGTGAGCTGTGACCTTTGAACTTGTACAGATGGGCCTTTAGTCTTGCTGGCCAGCAGTTCCCTGGTTAACAGACATGATATTAATTCAATGACTTTCACTATCAACAAAGGCTTGTATCAATAAATGTGGACAATGTTTAACTCGGTTTAAATTGTCATGAGTCTTATTCAGTACAAATTACTTTTTCAATGTAACAAAGTGAATAACTGAAATAATCTTGTTAGAAATACATTCATGCATATTAATGAATATGTAAATGTGTGGAGGCGGGGTCAGATTTATTGAGCATGATAGAAGAGCAGCACTGCAGGTATTTTTGTTGTTGTATCTTAGAACAAAAATAAATGTATTCATAACAATCCGAACAGTCTTGCAATCAAAAGGAGAACTTAATTTCACATTGTTATAAGTTTTGAGTGATTGTTATTAAAGATACAGAATTATGTTAATTTTGTTGGGAATAGGATGTCAAAACTTGGCACTCTCATCAGTGAACTAAATCTATATATCCACTTAAACCTGGACTAAAGTTAGAACAGTTTTTTATGATTACCTGCCACAGAAGCATTCATTGCTGTTCCCTAAGCTATGCCTTATACTATTACAATAAAATTGCTCTTATCATTTAGTGGTTTAATGGAGAAAACATTTTTAAAAAAAATACCATCTCTAAAGAAAAAGAAATTCTTTTGTTACGGTACCTGAAATTATCAGCAATTGTTTGAAGATTATTCTCCACTTCAAAAAGGACGCCAGATCTAGAGCTCAGAGCCTCGGCTTGCATTAGCACCTTGAGTGGAAAAACATCACAAACATAACCAAAAAATAACTATTTCATGAAACACAAGCAATTTCAGATTAATAATCAGAACAATATCGTTCCATTCTAAAAGCAGCTCAAACAGTTCATAAAAGTTTCAAACTTGTCCACAATATATGGTATTCCATCTCATCTTTTGAGGGGTAAATGCCACAAGGCCTGTCAATTCTAGGAAGACCCTAAAAGTGTTCTTAAACACAGTGTTTGGATGATTTACATAGAATTCAAATTTACATAATTTCATCATCCCCCCTCCCATTTATACTGCCTCTCACTCTTCATGTAGATACCTGTCTCTCAAGTTGAATCACTTGTGACTTGAGTAGATTCACTCTCCTCTCACCGTACTGCTCCACTGGACCTTCTGTCACAAGCTGATCATAGATGCTCCTACAAATGAAAACATTCCATTACTTAGTTTACAGGATAAAAACGGTGCAAAGGAAAGGAGAGGGATGACAATTTTAAAAAGAACCAGATGACCCTGACCAAATTGGAACAAAAAAAAGCTGGGTGCATACGTAGCATTAAAAACACATTTGAATACAGGCAGCTGGCACCTCAAATATATATCAAGTCATACTAGAAAAGACTGTTTTGCAATACAAATACGATGACTTTCTATCAGATGGAATACAGGGGGGAAAATGTGTTGGGAGCATGGTTAACCAAAGCTAGAAGTAGATAATATGACACATGTTCTGAGGAACTATATGCATGTGCAATTTATAATTCCCCAGAGATTTTGGGGAGAGTTTCAACACTTTTCTGATATAACTGCAGACACTCACTTGACATTGTCTAAGTCCTTCTGCAATTTGGCATTTTCTTCCTTCAAGGCCTGTGAAAAGGATACAAAACCAAGAGAATAATGGAACATAAAATCTTTCACCAAAATTATTTCTGTCAAAAGCAAACTGTACTTTCATAGTTTCATTCAACCTGGCCAGACTCGCTGGCTTCACAAGCGATGTGTATAGTTTCATTGTGCTATTTTCATGGAGCATATATTGTTTTGGAAATTATATATTTTTTTCTTTTTTAATACTTTTCTACTTTGCCAACAATACAATATTCCCCTCAAGCTTCACCTTCAACATTAAAACAAATTTTATGGAGTTTAACTGTGCCTTTTTAAAATGATGTCTGAAATTTTTACAACTAATTCCTTATATTTTTTCGATAGAAATGGCATGATTGATATATGGTTGTCAACACTGGTCCAAGTGATCAACTCTTTTTTGAGAATTTCCCTGAAACATGTTTAAATGATTCAATAATCAAAACTGATTTGATTGTTTTTTTACCTTCAGCTCTCTGTCTAGCTGTATCACACTAGCCTTCCCACTGTCATGATTGATAGGGCCTTCTTTGGTAAAACCCCCCTCATTTTTCAATCTTCCAGTGATCACATTTCTCCCCCTCGTCCTAGGTTCTCCTGCCATCCTTACATGCCACTCCTCGATCACCTAAGCTGGGAATTAAAGAATCATATATAAGCTACAATTGTACAATGCCTAAGCCCTTTGGCTTTAGTAAGGGGTTTATTTAGTAGTTACCCATTTCATTACCAAATTTTGTGTATGATTTATTTGTATTTATCTTGAGAGATTTTCCAATCAAGAGTGAAATAAAATGAATAATTAATAGTAACAGCTCCTGCCCTCCTGGGCTTCTACAGTAAGTATAGATCTACCACCTTGGGCTTGGTGATAATGTAAAATATGATATCATTATCAATAAATATCATATTTTACATTATCACCAACGTGTGTGTGTCGACTGTCCGGACATGTTGGTAATCTGGGGCCCGTTTCTTGAAACCAACGACAAGACATTCATAACTTTATCTGCCAACTTCAGAGAAAATTGATAGGCCTACAATCGGCGAACAGAGGAGCCAAGGAATTTAGTCGCAATTCCACTGGATTAAATAAAAAGTAATTTTAGGAAAACTGCAATTATATTTAAATGAATTAAAAATAAAAAAGATTGAAAATAGCACCAGCTAAGGATCGAATAAAAGATGCTACTGGTAGTGTAGACAGAAATAACCGTCTGATATGGTTCATTTCTTTAATAAAACTGACATTTGTTAGCATTCTTTAATCGGAGGTCTATTGGAGCCAGACGTAGTCTCAGTGGAACAACCGACAATATAGAGAGACTGAAGCTTTTGGTCTACTGGTAGTGGTACTTCAAAATTTGTGTAGATTATAGTTTTTTATACCATAGAATTACTTGTAATATATGAGTAGTTTCATTTCATTTCATATGACCGGTGAATCAGTTTTGTTTTTGGGAAAGGGTACCCCCGGATAATGTCATTTGATATATTTTATAAATTAAAAATACACCCTTAGGTGCTAGTTCCGAAGTCTATCCAGACTTTGACCCGGAACTCTGGCGTGGAGATACCCTACCAAAACATATACCAAAAAACCCTTGTATTATTCTTACTCTTGAGTCTTAGTACAAAATATGATGTTTTGTGACTTTGTCCAATGTTTTAGCCTTTAGAAAGTTTAGGTTAATTCTGCACAATATCAAAATGACAAGACTCCAAGTCCAACATTTTGAACGAATTACTATTCAGTTTACACATTTGAAGATAGAATTTATCTCGAAATTATTATTATGGGTCTGTAAACTAGAGAATACACTTCTTGAGTTCTGACTTGCCGTGGCAGATAACCCATCCCTTTAAGGATCTTACAATGTGGAAATAAACGTGTAGACTCTATAATGAGTTTTGTTAAGTGGCTCAAAACTCAAAAGAAAAATATGATGAGAAGATTCCTTTTGACTTGTCTCTGTTTGTTTTGTCTTTTGTTTCATGTTTCTTCGTTTATCACAGCTCACAGATTACACAGAATGATAAATTTAGAGACAGAACACAGCTTCAGTTCAGTGTTGCTAGGGACGGGTAACTGATGAAATACTCACAAATCTAAAAGACGAAATCCGGATTCCTTGGTTTGGCCTTGGGCTCTTCAGTGGAGTAGTTATCACGATTTAGCAGTCAGCCAACAGAACAATTCCCCACAACTTCTCCGTCACGAACCCAAGCGCCGCCCGAACGCACACCGACACTGGCGCATATGGCGTTAGCTCTGTTTATGCATGTACGGTATACATGTGTCTTCACCTCTTTAGCTCTCGACCGACCAACTACGATTTTCTTTTCCTACTTGTCCATTTAATCCTGCACATAATTGGTTGAACGTGATAGATTTGTTTAATTTGCTCCGGGTTTGTTGTCTTTTCGCCAAAAGAGATCACAGGTATGTTGTTTGTATTATTAATGAATGTTAAAGTTATGTCATGTATAATTTTCAAATGAAATTTGTTCTTTCTTCGGCCTTAAATCTTTGTCGAAACTCGCGCATGTCGATTTCTTAAAGTTAATGTATTGTCCCATGTATTGTCATTTTTGTTAGTACCCCGTAGGCCTAGGCCCTATACGGTAATCTTTCGAAGAGGCAAGGGGGGAGGGGGGAGGGGGGTGGCGTGGGGGTGGCAAATGATTTAGCATATCGGCAGTTATTGCCTATTTAATAGTATTAATTTTGGCTTAACCCCACCTAATCGTAGTAGTAGAGGTCTATGTCTGTTGGTTGTCCCGTCTGTTTATTCTTTTTATTCAATTTTAAATTTAATTTGAATCCTTCATTTCAATTTCAAACTTTCGCCATTCTGTTTCCTAATTTTTCTGGATTGAACCTTAAAACCGCATGTATTCTAAATCATTTCCCACCCGGCCCGCGAAGATTCAAGTGGGGGGGGGGGATACGCAATCGTCAATTTCTGTCTTTCTCCCAAGAGTCCCATGCCTTGGCTTTGTAATTGGGGCACTGTTCAAAAAAGAAAGTAATGTTATTATAACTAAAAGTTAGATCTAATCTATATTGATATTTATTGCATTTTAAAAGAAAAATGGAAAATAGAATAACGTCAAATGCTGCTTTTTCAACTTTAAGAGCATTACAGTACTTTAAAGTTTAAGTTGTACACTTGGTAGGATTCCTCCAAAAGAGGCCATAAAGGTGTTTAAACTGGAGGTATCTACACAACTAAGCTTAGACCTATACACAACTTTTTTAAAAATAAATTATGTCATATTTTCATAATTGTTTATTCCTTTATAGTCTAGTACTTTATTATCTTTTAAATTTTCTATATTATATTGAATGTTCAATGAAACATATTTTACCTTCATTAAGGGTGGTCGGCTCGACAAATCCACATGGTTTTTTATGGCCACCCAATTCCAATAATGCTCTATTATGTTGTTATCTGATGTATCACTTTATAGTTTTATCATTTTACCTTATTTTGTATTCTTGATCGACTTATATTCTTATTCTGTCATGATTGTATTCTGTTTTGTATATTTTATTGGAATTGAATAAACTGAACTTGAACTTGAACTATTTAATAGTTGTATGCAGCCTAAGGCTGGAGATTTAATGGCGAAATTTTAAGAATGTCTATCTAGTTTACAATTTATGCATGGTGTTATTGAATTTTAAATGATAGCTATTTATATATATAAGAATTATTTAATTGAATGTTTTTAAATATTTTCCATGTAATAATTCTGAACACAATCCAGACTCATGAGAAGAAGATCATCATGGTGAGATTAACAGATCTTTTACTCATGGCGAGGAAGCAGGTTCCTGCCTGGAAGAAAGCTAATCGACATTATCGCTACACCATGTCCAGGCCCTGGACCATTCAGGCTCAGGTCCAGAACCTTCCTGGGATCGATCGTCCTAAGGTCCAGGTTGAACCTATCAAAGAGTGGAAGATCTTCAAAGGTGACTTGGTAAGAAATAAAAACAGATATACTCTACAATGGATCTCTATGATTCCACAAAACATTTTGTTTTTATTATCATGTTTTTTTAAGGGGGGGGGGGTCAGCCAGTGACCCATTAGGGCTCCATATGGACCATGCATCTGTTTACATTTGTAATATTTGGAAAGGTGTGGAGTGACTACCGATATGCTAGGTATTAAAAGCTTGGTCTTTAATTCACAGATTTTTATATTGTACCATAATAAGAAAAATCTCAAAATCTCAAGGTTATGGATTGTAGAAAGTGCTTGTGATATATTTTCAAGATATATTTCAAAACTCACATTGTATGTATGTTATATACATTTTATAAGTTCTTGTTGTATATATGTTGTATGTAAGAAAACTTTGAAAGCAAATTATTATTCTACATTTCTACTTCTGTCGTTCTGATAATACTAATGCTCAGTCTTTTCTTTTCCTGTATATCACATGTCTAGGTCCAGGTTCTGAAGGGACGAGATATCAGCAAACTAGGACTGGTCTTAGATATCATCAAGCAGAGAAACTGGGTCATAGTAGAGGGTCTCAATTGTGTAAGTATATTAACAAGGGTTTAAATTATTTATCATTTCGGCTCAGGACTCTCTTTGCTGCTGTGTCTCCGGTTTCCACTTCAATACCCATGCATTGAACATAATGTGCAAACTTTGTCTGTGTTTGCATCTTTTATTTGTGGCCCATTTTTACTTCAATCTGGTAAACCATTCATCAGTACAAGTTAAAAATTATAATTACTTATTCAGCAAGATTGAGGACTACTCATGAAAAAGGAAATGCTGTACAACTTACTCCTAGATCGGATCCTAATCAAATGATTGGTCAAACGCAGTCGCGTGTCATTCATTGACTGTGACCACCCAATGTTTTTTCATTACAAAAATGTGCAATAGTTTCCAGTACAATCCAACAGTATTTAAGTACGCAATGCGCAACAGTGCGCATAGACTATGTTTGGGCCTTTCACTGCGCGTTAGGGCATAAGAGGTAAACCTATTAATCTTGGGGTTATTTGTCAGGGATAATGACATGAAACCTGATCTTGAAATGAATCCTTTTTACATCAAATAACATGGATCTAGGAGTTTTTCAAATAAAAAAAGATGCATGCTATCATTCATTCATTAATGGATTTACTTATCTGGTCTTGTTGAACATGTTTATGCACCTATTGTACTCGGCTTGACGGCGTGGTATGATAAGTGCATACACCCTCAAATTGAGTGCTGATAGATCATAAAATGAACTCAGTTGCATCATTCGTATACTATTTAAAAGCCTCTTCTCTCCCAGATCAATGTGTGAAAGTGTTACTCATTATCATGACTCCAAATTCATTTCCACATTATGAATGATGGATATTCTCCAGAGTTATTGATTAATGCCATATTTTGTTTATGTAAAAATGAAATAAAGATGGTTATATTGCAGCAAGGGTTGTTGAGAGTGATCTGTTTGAAGCAAGTCAGTGGCTATCACTATTGTTGTTATCAAACCTTAGAGGAACTAAACAAATGATTATCGTTTCTTTGTTCTTGTTTTTTTAATTTTCCAGCATTACAGAAGGATAGGTAAAATGAAAGGATACTCAGGGACGATGATAAAAAGTGAAGGACCCTTGGATGTGAGGGAGGTCGCCCTAGTGGACCCTTCAGATAAGTAAGTTAACGAATACCCTTTTCATACTTAACTGGTATAGTTCTTGCAGTCTTGGACCAGACCAAAACAGAGTGGTGAAATTTTCCACCTGTAAATATGAATTTGTATGTTCTTCATGTTTAATTCATGGAGACAAATACAGACATCAGCTGTTTTTAGAAATGTTGCAAATTTTTGTTTGAATTTTGTTATTATCCACAGAATTATTGTGGACAGGGCGTAGTTCAATAGAACTGATAGAGAACTGCTACCCATTCAATACACATTTTCTGTTTTATGTTGTGCTAAGAATTGTGTAGTCCGAATGACTTTTGCACTTTGCCAAGTGTTCTTTTTTTTTCATAAATATAATTGTGTTTGTTTATTCTTATTCAAAGCAAACCGACAGACATTGACTTCCGGTACACTGAAGCAGGCGAGCAAGTCCGGGTATCTAAGAGGACGGGGAGAATTATCCCTATACCAATAGTAGACTCAGATTCCAGAGATTACAAGACCAAGGAAAGCTATGTCGGTAAGAAACAGCAAATGCTTTCAACTAGATAAACATACTTGAGGTTCAGTGTTGTCCATTGATCGGGAATGACTTAATTAACACACATCTGATCTTTTGAGGGAAGTATAGCATTTGAAGATGCCAGATACCTAGAAGCAAATTTCCCCTTGTGTCATTCTCAATTGAACAGTCCACACAATTCACAACCTCCCTTTGGGATCAGTCAAAAGGAACATTGTACTGGATTTTTGTATAACCTGTATTTAAACCAAAAGAATAAACAAAGAAATCAACTTAGAATCATGTTCATATTGCCAAGGCTCTTCATCTATTGATATATTAACGTTTATATCAACGTTTAGATATATAATGTCTCATATTTGCACATGATATTGCAAAGTGATGATTGCCTTGCTTCAGCTCATTGGTTTGTTCTGATGTACAAGATTGGAGATAATTATAACACAAAATGATTATGTTACACTTTGACCGAGTAAAGGTGAAGGTTATCGAGTGAGAAGTCATTCTTACCAACCTACCCCTGTATACATATCTGTATCCATATCTGCTCACTCTGTGTAATTATGTTCTTTGATACCTAAAGTACCACATGTATTAAAGGATAATGATCAATGATTTATCATCTGACGATCTGGTTTATCAAATTTCAGAACAACCAAAGGACTCTGTTGCAGAGGACGTTTGTAAAAAGACATTTGAACCCTCGTTGAAAACAGTAGAAGAAGAGTTAATGGAAGCGTTTGACATCAAAGAAACAAGAAAGCGTGCAAAGACCTATTGGTATTGAGGACTTTATGTGATAAAGGCAAGGACAATGAACTGTGTGCTGATATATACAATGCCTGCAGAGTTAACTACAGTCAAACCTGTCTATAGCGACCGCCCAAGGGAAACACAACAAGTGGTCTTTGTAGACAGGTCCCTTTAGTACATGTTTCAATGAGAAGCCATTTTCAGTGGAAACAAAAATTGTGGGCTTTGTAGACAGGTGGTCACTGAAGCAGGTTTGACTGCAATAGATGGTTGGAGGATATACAGATGTTCAACAGTGTAGGATGCAGTGAACCACAGAGTGATGGTGGAGGACAAAGCTGAAGCCGGACAGCGTTTCTTGTTGCAAGTTTCTTGATGAAAGTACTTATGCCTGCCGAGAACTGATATTTGTGTCATACATGCAAGTGTTCCAAACAATCTTTGAAACAGGCAATGGCTTTTCTAGTAAACAGAGCCTGGGATCACACAACGTGTGCTAAAGCTACGGTTACTCTGCAAACCGTGGACCCAAACTGTATCCAATCATATCTATGTACAGTCATTGAAACCTGTATATAGAGACTGCTCATAGGGAAATATGAATAGCGGTCTTTATGTCCAGGTTTCCTTTGTACATGTTGTAATGAGAAACCATATTCAAGGAAAACACAAAATATGGCTACAGCAAGTTTGAATGTTTCTTTGAAAAAGATAGAGAGGAAAAATTGTTTGAAAAAATAATTCTGGTACTCCTATCAGCAAGAATTATATAAGAACAATTTAATGAAAATTGTATTTGTAGACAAAAATAATTCAGTGAGATTTTAAAATATCTGATCTTCCCCTCCATATGTTAGTGACTTTCCTATCATGAGATAGGACAGTCTTATTTGCATATCATAAAAATTATCCATGTCATGAAAGTTTAGTCCCAATTCCTGAGCCCTTCTCTGTGGCAACAGCTACTACTCTTTACAATTTTATGGATATTGGGAAAAATCACACTTCCCTTATTTGTCATTTAGTTTGATACCCTATGGATAGATGAAATATTTCATGTTTATTTATTCATAGATTTTTCAGCTAAATTGGAGATCATAGTCAACAAACAGTTATCATTCTAATAGAATATATATGCTTTCTCATGTGTTGTATCAACGATCAATTAATCTGTATTGCCATGTTGAATGGTACTGTATTATTAATGAAAATAAAACTTGCATAAATTATTCTATGTGTTGTGTTGTTACTAAACTAAACTTTTCAGTGTACTTGAAATTACATTTTTAATCTCCCTTGTGGTTGAATTGTGCCAATCAAGTTTCTAATGTGTATCGGAACTGATAATGCGAGATTCAAGATTTAAATCATTTTCATTTTTTGATGGTTTATCTTTATATGAATTTTACAAAGGGTTAATTATGAGCCTTATGTAACGGTGGGGGTGACATCTAAGTTTGACTTTATATTTCGGCTGTTGAGTATCATTCTTTAGTTTATGGTAAACTGTAATCGTTGTTTTAATCTTAACCTATGGGACATGTTAAAAGATCTTTCCCTTTTCATCTGGGTCTGCTATCAAAAGGAAATCCAACCCCAAATAGACAACTACTCTAAAAGGAAGCAAAACAATCAGAGAAGCAATGAAATTTCAATTAAATCTGACTAAATATAAGAAAGTTATGAATTTTTGAAAGTTGTAATCACTATACATATGGGCCCTTCAAATGGGCTGAAGCAGTAATGTCAATGTGATGTAGAGACTACTTTCCCATCTGTTTCAACATATAAAATGACTAAAAAGTATTATTTTCAAAAATTCATTGCTCAGGAGGGTCTATTTAGAGGACCTTTTATAACATGCTACCTATAATATATTTTGAGTACCCCAAGGGAGAAGGAACTTACGAGAAAACATAAATTAATGATATTTTTGTACACTGCAAATGGGAGAGTTATCCACGTCACAATCCACTGACCAAACTACCAATATGAGATTCGCTTAGACTTGGTGATCTCATATTTCAAACATTCATAACTCCCTTACTATTGGTCCAATTCAATTCAAACTTTAGCAATTCTGTTTCTGTTATTCTGCTTTCATACAAATCAACTTATTACAAGGGTTGGATTGCCCTTTAAGAAATATTCTTGGTTGAGAATGAATTTCAACCTGTCACTTATTATCAAACCTGTCGCTGTTACATGTTAAAACCCCTTATGGACTAACCTACACTCATCTATTTAAAATATAAACCAACAAACCAAATAATCAAACATAAAAACACAATAACTTTGGGTAATCTTAATTGTCAAATTTATCTTTCTAAAACCTCATAAGAATTTCAATACTCTGTACAATATACAAAGATAAGTTAAACATGATCGAGAAATTTGCATTTGAATGTCCTTTTCAAAGTTGTCTTTCCATGATCATAAATACATGTACAATCTAAAAAAAAAATGAAATGAAAAGGAGGGGAGTGTTATACAGTTGGCAAATGTAAAAGGTCAAAACAATGTTTACTATATACTTGACCCTATAAACAAGATGTTATCATACAATATGTATCTTGTCAACACAAATAAAAATAAATAATGCGTTGTGATAATGAGTTTGTATAAAAGGTCTCTACAATTATTTACATGTCGGTTGAGAAGTCCACTAATTTACTGGAAAATGAATACAAAAACTGTTCCATAGTTTATCACAATAACGTACAGGCATTAATTTTAAAACCAATGCCATTACCATTTAGCAAAAGCCATAAAATTACCATGTTGAGAGGGAATATAAAACATCAAAATAAATACACCAAACAGTACTTTTTACTACCTTGGATAAGTTGGATTACACTATACGATTCATAATAGATTTAAACCAAACATTAGTTTACTAGAAAAAAATTGGCCTGAAAAAAGTATTATAAAGGTATAATGTGTAATTTAATCCCAATTCCTATTTTCTGCTACCAATACTTGCACACATTGTGTGCGGGTAAGCCTGAATCCGATGACCGGGGTAATAATATATCTGTAAAGCGCTTAGGCACATCGTTGGATTGGTGTATTGAGCCCTATACAAAAAACGGATTATTATTATTATTATTATTTAACACATCAACATCACTGAATAAGTGACTTACCGTAGAACATTTATCAATTATGTTTGTATATCAAAATATAAAACCTTGTTCATACATGTATGTGACACAGTGAACCACCTTAAAGAACAACTAAGGCAAAATACGAACCCCTTTACATGTAAATAAAGACCCAATTTTGGGTAAAGTAAAAAGTAGTTGTGTGTGAACACCCAAGGCATGCATGTACTCGCTTCCATATAAGATGTTTTTAAAAAATGTGAAGCGAACTAAGCTAATACCGGTAAATGTTCTATTTTGACACAGTGGGTTTTTCCTTTAAGATGGTTCATACTTGTTCGAGATCTTAACTTGGTACGTAATGTTCATTATGTGTTCCTTTGCAAAAGAGTGCACTCTAAAATGTACATGTACATGTACAGACATAATCTAAACAGATACTTGAAACAGAAGCTTATTTCTGTCGTACTGCCAGCCAGATAATGTCAAAAAATGACATTTACAGGATTAAATGTAAGAATTCTAACAACAATCTTAACATGTATGTGACAAATGTAAAAAAAAAAAAAATTGAACAAATACTTACTGCAATATGACTGCTTTATCTACCACTATACATTGACATTCTCAGGACTTGTGCACAATAAATCATCTTTACAGGTGGGAAGACATTTTAAATTTGGCATTTGTATTTCAAATATTTCTTTTCTATAATTTCCACTGAACAAGACAAAGAGAAGGGGTTTTTCAAATAATTTCAAGAAAATATTACTTTGTAATAACGATTACATTATTCAAATTATTTCAGATTATTAGTACAACACTGACCTAATCTTTTTTTCCTCTTCTAACTCATTACATGCAGAAACTGAAATATTCTTTATTACATGAAACATTTTGAGTTTGCAGTCTATAACAAATATTAAAAGAAGGGTTTCATCATGCCAGACCTAATGATTAAAATCTGTATTGTGAAAAAGTGTGTCCAATGTAAATCAATCCATGTGTCATACATCTACCAGTATTCTCAATTAGCATACAGCATACCACATAATACAATCTAAAACCATATAGCAAAAGATTAATAATTTAGTCATAACAAGTTAATTATGTTTAATGCTTGACAGAAGAGGTTATAAAATACATTACAAAACAATTAATGGACCTTTAATGAAAACAAAAACCATGCTCTAAATATGATGGATCTTTGTATATTTTCTATTTAATATGTTTGATAAGGGTCATTTCAAATTTGTAAAGGTTCTTGTAAACCAAGGGCTACACCAACATGACAAAAAAAATTATTAGACTAAATTTTTGGTCTCGAGAGTCCTTTGAGTAAGTTCTCTGTGGATGATACATAAAGTGTTTGATGCATGGAGTATATAATACATCATTTTGCAATTTGCATGCAACATTATTTCTCTACAGTGTGCACGAATCATCAAATACAAGGTAGATGAATACAATGCATGTCCATAATTGTGTGTATGTGTGTGTTAAACTTATATCTGTTAGTAGCTAGCAAGAACTTTGAGATGCAGCATCAATGAATTGAATTGGTAATACTCAAGAACCATCATTATAATAATAAAAAAGAGGAAAACAAAATATTCAGATACCACTGAGATTCCTTGTTAAAACATCACAGAGATACAGTACATCTTTCACAAGCAAATCAACATTTTGGTTATTTGCCACTTACAGTATAGGAATGAAAGAAAAGAACCAGAAAGAGGGGATGATTATGTTTCAGCAAATCAAAACTTCTTATCATTGTCACTTTTTTGGGAGTAATGTTGTCAAAGAGAGAACATTGTACAGTATTCACGAAACATGAACCAGTTTGTCTAGTCTGTTTAGACTTGATCATTGCAGTTTATGTCATTGAAAATCGTATTCATGAGTGTATATGCAAAGCTCAAGGCTGTTCAATGAAATGAATGGTTGCTTGTTAAGAAAGTTAGATAGAAAAGTTTAACAGTGATATCTTCTGTTTGAAGCAAGATGGACGTTAACTCATAGCCAATAGGCTTTAAAACACAGTTAATGCCCTTCTGGCTCTCAAACAGATGTTATTAGTAAATAGAAGTGTATCAAATGTAATATAGTAGAGCAACCTTGCTCATCACCAAGTCACAGAAAATAAAAATAGGTAAAAAACATTTTATAAAAAAAGAATTTATGACATGTACCAGATTACATGACAGGAACGTTTGTGACCTTACTAATACTAGTTGTAACATATTCAAACAAGTATAACCATAATCATTACAATTTACATTGTGTTCACCAATAATGCCAGTTGCACAGGAGGCATCCTTTGCCAGAGATATGACTGCTACTGGCGCAATCTTTGATGCACCGTGTGAAGATGACATCATCTAAAAAATGACTGCGAAATGAACGATGCCCCACTGCAGTAAATTGCTTGATAGCGCAGATAATAATAAAATCAAAATGACCCCTCGTGTGCATCGGGCATTAAAGGATCTGTGCGTTCTGGTATCAACAATGCCTCCGGTGATAATCCAATATATACAAAACATAATCAAGTAAAAGAAGAGACGAGCTACGTGATTGGTTGCGTCTTGAGCCTGACCAGAGGAATCTTCTTCTCTCGTACGCATCGATCGCAAACCCATTCGGCCGCATGCTCAGAGTTGAGGAGCGTGTAGGCTGTCGTTGTCATACCCGTACAGATGCGGTGGAACCACGTATGGCAGCTACTGACGCAGATGACCGCATCTTCTGAATCTTGGACCTGCTGATGGCAGATCCCACACGGGAAAAGAGTCTGAGGATTACTGTACATCATAGGAGGCATAGGGCCATTGGAGTTGTGACTGTTGGCCATGTTGTTGGGGTACGGCCCGCCACCGGGTGGTATGCCATGTTGGTGATGAAATGAGTTGCCGTAAGGCCCAAACTGATTGTTCATGGCCGCCGTGCGGCCGAGACGGCGTGTTAGTAAGTTGAGACCCCGAGCGGTTGCTGTCGCCCCGCTGGGGTCGTCCTCAAACGGGTTGGAGGCTATGATGTTGTCACCACTAGGGGTAGGTGGGGGAGCCAGATTGCCTCCACCAGAACCACTCCCGGGCCCCTGGAGAGAAAAAAAAAAGGTAAAAAAATACTGGCGCTTAGAGACTTCGGTGAAAAGCGCTTTATAAGTAACGTTTTTATTATTATTATTATTATTATTATTATTATTATAAATGTACATTAACATTAAATAAGACATGCTGCTATCAGTTAACGACCGATTTCATATACACATCTATCAGACCATGAAATGTCAATTTGTACTGCCCACCATCAGCTTCTAAAAGGAGCAGACCATATTGCCCAGTAAGAGCACACAAGCCAAAGGAGGATGAAATGACCATCTCTTTGTATTTTGTTCATTTTTGCTCATGTTTTCCTTGTTTTTGCCCCTCCCCCCCCCCCCCTCCCCGACCCTTGCTAAACCCCTCCTGGTACTAACAGAAAAAGGAACAGAATGGCAAATTCAAAATTGGAGATCACCCTAGCGTTACCTTTAAGCCGGGAGGTTTCTTGCGTTTCTTCGTCGGACTTGGTGGCTGGCTTGTAGACGACCCCTTACTGCTGTCAGTGTTCTCGCGTTCACTGTCTGTTGATGCAGCTGATATTTAATGGACAGAGAGATCATAAAAAACAGCATGGATTAATATCAAACAACATCGTAAAGCATTAAAATATAGAATCATACAAAAAAGTTCAGAATTTGAACAATATTTATTTAGCACTTGTAAAATCTCAAAATTATGAACCCAGTGCACCATTTCCACTCCTTCTGTATTCTGTTCAGTAGAGCGCATAGAGAGTTAGAGACATGCAATTATATGCGTTGTGAGATCCAAAAAAAATGTAATTGCTATTATTAATGTTTGGTCAAATCTACAGTGAAACTAAAATAAAATATTGTCTATAGATTTCTAATTGGGTGAAATTAGAAAATCAATAAATGTTACAGAAGTATTGGGACCAAATTGTTTATGTAAGAACAGGGCGCACAATTGGATAAAGGTACGAATAGAACGTCCATAGACAGTTTGCACATGAGAGTTTGAACAAATAATGAGAATCCACTGAAAGGCAAAATGGCTGCATAAAATGACAATAAACGAAAAGAAATTAGAGATTAACAGTTAACTTCAGTATGTAACAAAGGAACAGTCATTACATCTACAATTTAAAGTTAAAAAGTTACATTGTCAAGTTAAAACAAATAATAAAAGTTAAATCGTTAAAATGACAGTAATAGTATTAATAGTGACAATGTCAATGTCATCTGCAGACTGCAGAGAACATTTGACAGTCGAAAGACGAAGGATTCTGAAGAGTTAGATCATCTACGTCCTCCCTTTCGTCAAATAGATTATTTTGTAGATGTTTTAAATGGCCTAGAGATCTACCAACTGGAATTAACATGTACTAGCTTTGAGGTTAATTCCCCTTTCAAAGCAATACGAGTAGAAACTATAAAGAAGAGTCCACTACTACTGCACAAGCAATGCCATTGCATTACGAACTACTTAGATCTACAACTAGTCTTTGGCAAACAGCAAAGGTGATTTGCAAATGCAATGCTAGACCGAAAACTTCAGTCTCTCTAATCGTCGGTTGTTCCACTGAGACTACGTCTGGCTCCACTAGACCTCCGATTATAGAGACTGAAGTATGGCCTATCGGGACTGTACGGGACTGTACGGAACAAATGGTTCGGTTCGACCGGACCGCGATGAATGAGATATGCAACGAGATTTACACTCTTTACATCCTCATAACTGCTGCAATTATAATAAAAATTAAAAATAACATATATAGAGCTTATTTGACTTACGATAGCTTGCTTATTTAGATCCTAAATTAATGATTAATCAGAGAAAGTCTTGTCGACAACATTATCCGTCTTGGTTTTAGTTGATGAATATTCATTTTTTCTTTATAACGTCCAATAGCTACCGTAGCTACGTACGAGTCAGCCCGGCTTGACCAACGTACTCCCACGAAACGAGTGCTCTGATTGGCCATTGGCTATGTTTTAGTAGGTTGACCCGGAAATATATCGGCCGCCGGGTCATATAGCTCTATGTTCGAGTGCATGAACGTACTGTTTCACAGTTCTGAGATACAAATTGGATAATTCATATACATGTAAGTAAGTTCGTAAATTATGCATTTAATATTAAGTTATCAAATTTTGATAAATGTAATTAGGACAAATGACATAGAGGTCTACCAACCTAATTTACATCTGATTTAGAAGTCAGAAAATTAGATCTAAATAAAGAAAATCAGGGAGAAAATGTCATGTACGAAAAGTTGTACATCGCTGGCTCTAGCTATCCCCACGGTACGAGATCTCTGGGTTACCGTCTGTATTGGGGAATGTCAACAAATGTCAGTTTTATTAAAGAAATGACCTAAATCAGACGGTTATTTCTGTCTAATGCAATGCATGCAAGGTTCGCGTCGCTGAGCAGAGTGTAAGAATGATAACGAACGTGAACGCATTACTTTTTAGGTTTTGTTTACATCAGTCATCACTCTTGGATCCGGGCTAACTCGGCCCAGGGGATAACTCGGCCCAGGGGACAACTCGGCCCAGCTGCAAAGACGGTCATTTTTTGTCATTTTACCCTAACTCTAACCCTAACCCTAAACCTAAGCATGCAAAAACCGACCGTTTTTTGTACCTGGGCCGAGCTGAGTTTTCCCCTGGTCCGAGTTAGCCCGACTCCTCACTCTTCATGCAGATGTATATTGAAATTGGTGCCAATTAAGGCTAGGTGATATCAATATCATAATTCATATAACTTCATGCAGCGGCCAGGCCAGGCCAGTCCTAAACACAGTCACATCACTGATCACATCCACACACTGATCACATCCACACACTGCACTCAGCTCAGCTCTCGATCTCTCTGCATCCAGCCCCAGCCGATAGGGCTGCGAGAGCGGACGCATAGCGATACACTACGGGCCGGGCCGCGCAACAGGCCGCAGTAAATGCAATGCACCATTGAACTTGCAAGGTATTTTTCAAAGTATATTTACTCATAGTGGAGGTACTTACTGCGGAGTCTTTTAGTAGTCTTTTTTTCTCTTGGCATTAGGCAGCCAGTTGCAGGAATGATGCTGGGCAGATTAAGTACTTTAAGCTCATAGTCTACACGTTTTCAATCATAATTCGACGTTATCCGGTACCTGAAATGAGCGCGTCGTCTCCGATTGTTGATGCAAATTTACACGTACGATCTGCATGCAAAAATAAATGGGAATGCTTGTACACGAAACGTATGAGAAAAACTGTAGTGTGTACCGTATTTCATCCTAGATGGCGCTAGAGCAAAGTCATTAAAAAAAATATCGAGATTGAGAGGTCTAGGGATGAGCGCGTCAATAATGATAATAATTATTGCTTCCTACCCTGTGAATTCCCCGCTGAATTATATGCCTAACTTATCAGGGGCGGATCTGGGAGGGGGATCCGGCGGTTTAAACCACCCCCCCCCCTTGGGCGGCCAAGTGAGAAGAAGAAAAAAAGGGGGGAAATAAGAAGAAGAAAAAAAGTACAAAAAGTAAAACGGCGCGATTTTTAGAAAATCCTAGATCCGCCACTGGGTCAACCCCCCCCCCCCCCCTTGGCAAAATGCTAGATCCGCCCCTGCTTATTGTGCATAACCCCAATCCTAACCTAAAACCTAGTTGTAACCCGTCCCAAACACTAGCCAACTATTGAGCTACAACAACAGCTATGGGTAGGAAATAAGAAGAAAGAGAATAAAGTCGCTTTAGAGTAGGCAGAATAGGATTCATTAAAGAGAGATGAAAAGGTCTGTTTTAATTGTGCCTAGAAGATCGAAAATGATAACTAAATTGATTAATAACATTCAAAATTTGAGCCTTCAAAATCTCCTACAAGGAAAAGATAATCATTAAAAATTCCTCGAAATTAGCAAAATGGGGCACATGCGTCGAAGAGAGAGGGAGAGAGAGAGAGAGAGAGAGAGAGAGAGAGAGAGAGAGAGACATCCACACGCCCCCTCCCCCCTACACACACAAAATATCTGTATACTACAGCTTAGAAGGAAACAAAAATGCCCCAATTACACTGGGCGATGGATTGGGGAGAAAGGTACTATATGGTCCCCTCACGGTCCGTCCCTTTGAGTCCACTTCTCCCCCCCCCCCCCCTCTCTCTCTCTTTCTTTTTTGTATGTCTCTCTGTCTGTCTCTCTCTCTCTCTCTCTCTCTCTCTCTCTCTCTTTCTCCCTCTCTCCCCCTCTCTCTCTCTCTAATATATATAATTATATTCGTTATTGTATTTCTTGCTGACTTTTAAAAAGGTTTCTATACATTATATTTTCATGTTTTATTCATCCTTATTGGCCTTAATCATTTTTTTAATGATGTAGGCTACGCACTTCTAGGTATGGGATCAAAAAATCTTTTGCTAAATATATTACTCATTGCGGATATAGTATCGAAAATAATATCGCTAGTGATATTCGTTTGTCTCGCAATGTGGTCAATAAGGAATCTAAAAGATCACGACGTTTCGTATGCTACTGCAATACTTCGTCAGGTGATAAAAACTACTGTAAGCAAGGGTCTTTTTATCACCTGACGAAGTATTGCAGTAGCATACGAAACGTCGTGATCTTTTAGATTCCTTATTGACCACATTGCGAGACAAACGAATATCACTAGCGATATTATTTTCGATAAAAAATCTTTTATTTGCATTCCGTTATTTCAAGTACAATTTGTAATGATTAGCTAAATAAATTTAAAAAGAAAGAAAATACATTACATGTAGAGCGTATAGATGTACAATAGTAAAACATTGAAGGAAAACCATTACATGATTTTAATCTAGTATTTAAATCATAGTACACATTAAATCTATATAATAGATTAAAGGTAATACAAAGTTTTGGTATGGGGTCATGAATTTGGTTCAAATTAACATATTAGAAGCATATGCGATCCTACAATACTCAGTGATCGTTGTCGCGGTTGAAATCAAGTCTAAAGATATGAAATTGTACATAATAAACTCTTTATGTTATGTAGCTCCCTCTCAAGGTCAAGATATTAATTAAGCTATAAAACAATGTTTCTTGACTAAAATCGGCCAATTAGCTATTCCCGTTTGGAAATAATATATCACAGTTACATATTCTGAGATTGTCATGGTCGTAGCTACCATTGTACGGCCGTAGGCGCTATTTGAAATTTATCAAAATTTACCGGGAGCACTGGTAAATTCAATTTTACACGATAGCAGAAGTGTTTTAGGGGCTAAATTTTCTAGTGCTTATAAAACATCCACAGGGACATCAAAATATATCAAAATTGTAAAGAATCACTATCCACCCAATTTTCAAAACTTTGTATTACCTTTAACAAAATGACGATCAAGATCAATCAAGAATATAACAATATCAAACATTTTGAGGTGCGGGTTATATTTAACAATCATTATGGCTTTTCTCTTTTGCAGACCTTTTCCGCTAGCGATATATCTGTTTGATGTATTTGTTCATACCAAGGGGGGGGGGGGGGTATAATTTGCGTGACTTTTGTGTTGCTTATAGCGCAACATTAGCAACATAAGCTCCAGTATTATTTTGTATGGGGATTATTTATTCAGTTTTTCCCACCTTTCTAATTTTTCCATATAGTGGCGTACAATCGAATGTCTTTAAAGCCCGTCTGAACTAGTTTGGCCAGGAGGGATTAGACCATCCAGCGTGGTCACTGACAGGTGGCTATCTCATCAACTCAGCTCTCAATTATCATAAGAAATGAGGATCATGGGGACCAACGGGCACCGATTAGACATTGTTTTCTAGAGGAGCAAGTAGCTACAAGTATACAGTGGGGTTTTATAACAATGTATGCATTAGCATTGTTAGGAAATACTGAAGTCAATAGTGGATACATGCTTATGTGCCCAGGGAGGGGTACCGTCCAGAATAGTTGACATTTTAACCAAAGAGGCATATCCGCAAATCAAATTTCTCTGGAATATTCTGATTTCTACAATTCTGACAAGGAATGTTTTTGTTGAGGGGGGGGGGGGATCGGGGGATGTCACACATCTCAAAGTAAATGTGTGTTAAAAGTATTAAAGCAAATACGTGCCGGGGGGGGGGTCACGTACCCCCCCCCCCCCCGTGATCACTAGGAAAAGTTATTGATCTGCAACAGAGGAAAAATAGAGTTCATAACTAAATAACTGCACTAAGTGCCATCATTATAAGATCAACAAAATTGATAAGAATGGGTCTTTCCCATTATAACTACAACATGTAAGTACAATGATTATTTGGTAATTTTGATAATTGGTTTTATACCGAATGTCCCGAATGTTAAAGGAATAGTTGAGTTCTGTTTTCAGACCGCAAATGCCTTCAAAGTGCATGGTTATTGCTCTTATTCTTATCTATGACATTTATAGTGCCCTTTTAGAACCTAAAGTTGCTATGAAGGTAATTTTAGACCCCACAATGTGTGAAATTTAGCCAATACGATCATACCAATTCAGCTCCACATTTAAAAAAAAACGGTGACCGTTTATTAATTATTTAATTAAAAATAACAATACATGAGCCGGCTAATTGTGGGTTATATAAGCAACACAAAAATGCCAACAAAAAGCCAACATCGGCATTGACTGAAATACGACGTAAAAGGCGTTATTTCGTTTTTTTCAACGGTTTTTTCAAATTTTTCAAAATATCTAATACTTGTGTTGGTACACAAGACAGTATTAGAAATCGTTATATTTCAGCCGTCTCTGAACCGATTTTGATCAAACAAAGATGATTTTGTCATTTAAATATTATGTTCTTACTAATTTGACACTCAGTTTTTCATTATCTCACAAAAAAATTATTTTGTGTAGCGCCCTCTGCAATAGAACTCAACTATCCCTTTAAAGAAATCGCGTTCTTGAAATGAACAAGAAACTGCTAATAAAAAATGACACCAAACAAGTTCGACCCTTGTTCTTTTAAATTACCTAGACAGGGTCATAATTTACAAAAATGAAGTCAGTATTCTTAAAACATGAATAATGTTGTATCATTCTGATTAAAAAGCTTCAATGCTGACTAATGTACTGAAAACTGTATGACCTACACAACTACTTTTATGATGGTAAATAAATCCATATAGATAGTTCTGGACGTGTTTCTAATACATATGTATAAGTTGAAAGATAAAACATATTAAATTGATGAAAGTGTTTCTACTCGATCGTAAGTTCTCTTTCTCCCCCTTCATCTTGAGGCATTAAGCGATCTTAGGGCTCGTGGGCAAACATGACGGCTGCGTAGTGGGCCAGTCGGAAATGTTCGGAAGAGATCGGAGCGCGAGGAGATCGTCTCTTGCGCTTGCCACCAGGAGGCTGTGGAAAGCAATGAAAACATTATTCATTTTTATTGCATTTTCATGTATTTAACATATGATAAATAACATATCAGGACAATTACCCCCTGGACAATCACCCCGGAAAATTACCGCCACCCCTGAAAATAGCCCACTAGGACACCCCCCCCCCGGACAACAGAGAACAGTCACCCGAGGATAAATACGCCTACCCCCCCCCCCGAAAATTAACCCCTGTAAAGGGGAAGTCCACTCTGATAATAAGTTGGTTTTAATAAAACGTTTTTTCGGGGGGGGGGTAAGTGTCATAGTAAGTAATTTTCCGGGGTTTTTTGTTCTCGGGGGGGGGGGGGGGAAGCGTAATATCCGTAATATTCAGGGGGGGGGGTAATTGTCCCGCTGGTAATTGGCCGGGGCTGATTGCCCAGGGGGTGATTGTCCTAGAACCTATAAATGAAATAACATTAAATTGAAATCAAGAATAAAACTAAATAATCAAAAACTGGATGTATCCTCAGGGACGTATCCAGAATAGTGTTATGCCGGCGTGCCCCCCCCCCCCCACCCCCATGTTCAAAGGCAAGGCCGATGCATATTGCAATGGACCACCAACGCTAAGCTGCCCTAATAATAGTACTACTAGACGTTCCATCACCCCTAGGAGGATACCCCTTTCATATCAAAAACGTTTCACTCTCTCTTTTCTGTTCTCCCCTCTTGTAATGCTTGCCTTGACCAGGGCTGATTTTAGATGAGGATCAAAAGAATATTGATACAATGGGGGCGTTCCCGCATTCTCACGGCCCATCTTCGTCACATCAATGGGACATTTTATTGTTTTCATTTTACCATTGAATATTATTATACCAATGCAACAAAATTACATAATTAAAACCATGATATCGGAGGACAAAATATACCAATGAGGAGCAATCCGCCCCCCGCCCCCAACAAAATAAACAATACAAAATTACCCCGCTAGGACAGCTGTCGGGAACTTTAAACCATGCTTCATCGACCCCTTTCGTGTAGTCTACGAAGTCAGAACTGAACATGGATGAAACTGTCATGGAAAATGAATGTATGGTAAAATGAGTTAAGAGGGATACATAAAGGTTCAACGATAAATCGGTTGAATGATTTTACACAAGTTGAAGGTTTAATAGTAATGTATTAATTACCCTATACTTTTTGTCGGTCTCAGTGAGAGGCATAGTGTGCATCCTGTCATTGGGTAAGGGCCAGTTATGAGAGGGGAGAGTAATTATTATCGCTCTTGTTATCTTCACCTTAAAAAGAGGGTTCATCGATTTTGAACTTGTCTGAATTATTGCAATCGTAAACTCACAATGAGTATATTCTCTTTAACTTGTAAATCCGAGCGAAAATCATAAAAGTTGATTAAAATTGACGAAAAATCAACCCACTCAAGACCCAGAAGGAACAAAAATCGAGGTACACGCTGATTTTTCAGTGACGGGCATGGGCCACTCAGCTGATCTGATTGTCGACTGTCCTTAAAGTAACACACAACCCATCTTTATTTTGAATAATGAAAAATCAATCTCTGTTCTTCATCAAACTCACCAGTACTAGGCGTGTCCGATGTCAGCGAAGGAACAGTTACCGTTCCAATCATCTCTTCTTTGACTTGAAGATAAGTGTCAGGATCGTCCGGGTTCGCAACATAGGTCGACCATAGTTGTCCGGTCAGACCACTAATACCACCGGTGTTACCGGGGCCGTCGTCGGCCGTCTCGAGGTTCATGCTAAAGGTTTCAAAGCGGAGAGCTTGGTCCGATGATTTGAACCCGCCGATGAACGACGAACCTTGGTGTTTCATTTTATCTAGGCAAAGGAAAATCACAGTGAATCAATGTCGGTGGGCTCAGGAAGCTACCCCCCCCCCACACACACACACACACACAGACGGCCCTCCCGGGGGACAGGGGGGTATAGTGCCCCTTCCACTTTTTCAAGCACCCGACAAATGCCCCTTAAACTTTTTAAGAAGTGCCCCTTTTTACAAAGGAATAGTGCCCCTTTTACTTTGAAAAGTGCCCTTATTAATTTGTAAAAGTGCCCCTTCCCTTTTTCAACTTTGATAAGTGCCCCTTTTATTCGCACATGTGCCCCTTTTTCTTCGACAATTTCCCATTTTCCTTTGCAATAAGTGTCAATTTTCCATTTTCATAAGTGCCCTTTTTTTAATCATTTTAACTCGGATACGCGCATCTTATATAATCACATGTACCCTTTTTCCTTTCCAATAAGTGCCCCTTTTCCTAATGATAAATTTCCCATTAACAAAAGAGCTCCTTCCCCTTCTCATAAGTGCCCCTTCACTGGTGAATGACCCTTTTCAGGTACGAGAAGTTACTCCTTTTCACTTTAGATAGGTGACCCCTTCACCTCGATAAATGCCCCTTTAAAATCTGATCGGTGCCCATTTTCTTTTAACTAATTCACATTTTCCTTTATTACAAGTTCCACATTTTCATTCACATAAGTGCCCCTTTTCATATCTGGTCATTGCCTCCTTTCAGATGCGATAAATGCCACTTTTCACCTCTGATAATTTCCTTTTTAACAATATACAATATCTTATAAATGCCCTTATCAAAATCTGATGGGGGCCTATTCTCTAGACTTACTTTTTGCATCCCTGGTGAGTGCCTCTTTTTGAGGGTATAAACAGGGCCCTATTTTCACATCTGAAAATTACTCTTTGTACTTTGGCACATGCTCTTTTTCCTATCCTGATAAGTGCCCCCTTTTCCTCTCATCATTAAACACGCCCTGGCTAATTTCAAGCGACTAAGACACTCGCACGCATCTATAGAAGGTATACTTATGTTACTTATCAAAGGTCTGTTCAGTCTTCCGTTATGAGAATGTGCTTTTAACCCCATTAGGATTGGGTTTTTCCTCTTTATAAGATGTAATTTTTCGCACTGCAACCCCAACACATCTTAAACATTTTCCTCGCTCGCAAACAATTTTTTAGACAATCAAACCCAACTGCAATATCTTGCATGATGTATAAAGCGATACAATATTGAAATCATCCCTGATAATTGTAATCACAACGTATTGTAGGGGTATATACCAATGTCTAAAAAAAAATTATATTTTCGCTTGAGATTTCCCTTTGTAGGTGCCCTTTTTTCTCCAGAAAGTGCCCTTTTTTGGTGCCCCCCACACTTTGGAAGTCGCTCGGCCGCCCCTGCACACACACACCCACACACACATACACACACACATACACACCAACGAGTAGCAGATACTCCTCCATCCCCAGATATTCCTAATTATCTCCCCTTTCTAAGTGGGTTTAGAGGAGTCGTGTTTCCGGTGAAAATTATGTCTGAGATAATATTGCTCCGCTACTTCTCAACCCGCTCCCTTTAATATAGAAAAGCTGGTGGGATTATCAAAATCATTATTATTCGGCAGGGGGTGAAGTCTTTTCGGAACAACCCCCTTTTACTGTTAAGCCTTGTTCTACCACTGATGAAAATACTAATGAATGGAATTATTTATTAAACTAACCACTCAAACATCGTGTCAGATGCGAAACAACGGCGTCTGGGACGTCGGTTTGCCTACAAACTCCATTTCTTATCTCGTATTGTTCACCCTGTTGAAGAAAGAAATTGGATCATTTTATATGTACACTGTCGCTCATATAGTTGGAATTTTTTTTTTTACCCCAATTTATGGAATTATTTTGACAATGATTTATACCTAATAGATCTAGATAATAGTATACATTCTCAGATTTTATTGAATAATAATTTGCCAATGTTTGTTTTGCGTGACTGCTAAATCATGTGTATGCTACTATGCTTATCAACTAGTGGACCTACGCCCTTAAGTCAATAAATGACAGTTACGAGGATTAATGCCCCACAAAAGGGCACTCATATGGCACATCGATACGCTTTTGATCCTGGGGCCTCACAATTACGAGACCATTGCCTTGCCACTGAACCTTGACTGTACGCAGAGGGGGCTAGGGTAGGGGGCAGTTCCCACAAATAAAAAAGAAAACAATGAAAATGCAATAATTTTTCAATAATTCATTGAATTCCCCCCCCCCCGGTCCCCAACAGAAAAAAAATCTTCTGTGTGCCGATGCCTTGAGCCATAATGCATGGTCGTACAGAGGATTTTCTTATGTTGCTGAATAAACGGGGGGTAAGAGTACCTTTTTTTTTTGTCCCGAAAATTTGACCGATCGATATTTCGTTCCGTTGGGGGGGGGGGGGGGGGGGGTGGGTAAAGTCACCTTTTTTGGCGTCACCCATTAGCACAATTTTTTTTTTTTTTTTTTTTTTTTTTTGGGGGGGGGGGGGTTTCGACCCTCCCCCCCCCCCTGCGTACGCGCCTGATTGTATTCATTGCTTAGATTGCTTTTACCTAAAATTACCATGAGACATCAAGCTACATAGACCTACACCGTACACAAAGTTGGGCAGATGTTACTGGGCAAATCAAAGTTGGGCAAATTTTTGTCCAATGATTGGGTTATTTTTCACCCAACCATAAATTATACTATATGAAGTCACATAATGAAAGTCATTGTAACAAATAGGTGCGGTTGCCCAAGGGGTAGTTGTCCAGTGGGTAGTTGTCCGGGGGTGGTTGCCCTAGAGGATGGTTGTCATAAGGGTAGTTGGCTAGGGAGTAGTTGTCCTGGGGGTAGTTGTCCGGGGGTAGTTGTCCTAGGGGGTAGATGACCTAGAGGGTGGTTATCCTATAGGATGGTGCAAATTTTCAAATTTTCGAGTGCCAAAAAAAAAAATGTGCTCACTACACGAAAATGTGGCGTAAAAATCCGTCCCGTGCTACATGCCATATTTGAAGAGCCATGCTTTTCAGGGAACATTTTTAATCTGATGTCCTTCCACACTTGCATGATAACAATGATAACGCTCACAAACTATTTTTCACCTCTTCCCAGAACTCAACTTTCTCTTTAAATATAAGAAAAGAAAAGAAATTTTAAAAGTTTTCTCCAAACACCTATACTTTAGCTTCGTCGATGATCGACTCATACGCGACGGTCCGAATTACACGGGCATTTGCATCAACGGTTGTTAGTGTGTAGTTGAAGTAGAATTTCCGACTATGATAGTCCTGGACAGAGAAGATACGATGCCTCCCTCCAAGAGCGATCCCATCTTTTAGGGTTGCTTCGATACCAACTGATAAGATGAGAGCAATTCGAAATTGATATTTTCAACAATAACAAAATGGGTAATGTCATTGTACCGATGCGTATGATGGTTATACTGCATACTCATCCGACATGTCCGAAGAAAAGCAAAATATACTCTCTAAAAAAGAGAGTGAATTCACTTTCTTGGGAGTGACGTCAGGGATCACTTGTTTAGGAGTGAATATCGATTGTTTTTCGAATGCTCTCTAAGAAGAAAAGAGTGAATATTCACTCTATTTTCACTACATTTTCATTCTCCAGAGGAGTGACGTCAGTGATCACTCGATATTTTTTAAATTTTAAAGAGTACCTAAATAGGAGAAAAGAATTGTTCTTGTCCGCCCCATCCTATCGTGATCTGCTTTTCAAAGAATTCAACATTGAATAACTTAATGTAATCGCTATCTTATACAAAATTGAGTTTATCTAGACACATTAAGAACAACTATAGGTATGTCATATCAAATATAACAATTAATTGTTTAAGTCAATGTATGGAGCTAAACGTGAGGAAAGTTCTAACACGACATTTGGCACGACATATAGTTTTGACACGACATATATATCTATGTAAATCAGCATGTGAGAAAGTCGGAATCGGCAGAATTTGTATTCTTTGCAATCAAAATGCAATTAATATAAGAAGAAAAAAACGATTGTATGACGAAAATTGATTTAGCTAACCTTGTGTGACCGTGAATTGTTTCGTGGAGCAATAATCCTTTGGGTCTGTCGAAAGGGCTGCACCGTGACTTCCAGCAAAGAGCGCCAAGAAAACCAATGTTAACAAATCGGACATTTTAAAACCTTTCAGCTCAGATCCACAGATAGACAGGGTAAAACGATGGCGGCGAGACGATTATTTATAGGCTCTTCCTCAAACAGTCTATGTTCAACACATTCACGACGCCGAGAATGCAATTAATTAATTCCAAAAAGAATAAATATTTTATTTGGATGACATCTGTGATGATTGATCTTGTCCTAGGCTGTTCAATGTTTGCTCCCGTCCTATAACTGTTTATAGAATGATTACTGATGAGATTTTACAGCGTTTTACAGAGGTAATTATAACACCCAGACACGGATCATTGAATGAGCAAATACAGGAATGATTTGAATAAACAAGGTCAGTATGCGTGGGCTCTATCAAAATTAATTTCAAAAGGAAAAACGTCATTTTGCTTTCAGTCATTTATATTACTCTGGAATTAGTATCATATAGATATCTGTTCCTGTCCCTTACACACTGTGACGAGATACGAGCTATACAAAATAGGCCCCATATCAAGAGATATTATGGACACGTTTGAATAAACAAGGTCATCGTTCTTTTAATTGCTTTCGACCTTTTATTCATAATCTTTCAGAAATTGAAGGTTAGGCCCCCAGGGTTAGTCCTATTCTAATATTTTGTTCTGTTATTTTCTTCAGAATCTCTAATGGAATTTAGTTTTTTTTAATCTATTTTTAAATAATGATTTAGGAACAATACAGTCAGTGGCGGCGCGAGTCCAAACATTGAGGGGGGGGGGGCATAGTTCGTATTCGGAAAATGAAATGCGAATTTACAAGCTTATACAATTACTGTTGGTCATAAAGGTGGATTAATTATTTTTTACCCAATTTATGGAATGATTTTGACAATGATTTATTCCTAATGGATCTAAATAATAGTATAGATTCTCAGATTGTATTAAATAATAATTTGCGAGTGTTTGTTTTGCGTGATTGCTTAAGCATGTGTGTGCTACTATGCTAATCAACTAGGGGACCTATGCCCTTAAGTCATAACTGACAGTAATGAGGAGTGCCTCACAAAAGGGCACTAATATAGCTGATTGACACGGTTTTGATCCTGTGGCCTCACATTAACAAGGCCATTGCTTAGCCACGGAATAATGACTGTACTCAGTGGGGGCTTTACGGGGCCGCCCTCACAAAAACACAAAAAACACAGAAAATAAATTATCAATAATTCATTGCATTTTCCCAAGGTCCCCAACAGGAAAAATTCCTCTGTAGGGCCATGCATTATGGTTCAAGGCATAGCTTTTGTTTTTGTGTATTTGTGGGGGTGGCCCCGACCCTAGCCCCCGCTGCGTACAGTCATGATTCAGTGATGGCTAAGCAATGGCCTCGTAACTGTGAGGCCACAGGATCAAAACCGTGTCCCAGATAGCAAAATATCTGGGGCCCATCTGGGTTTTGTATGGGATGGATAAAGCCCACGTGGCCCATACAAAAACCAGATGGGCCTTCCCACCCAGAACCCACGCATATGGGCCCCATGTGGGCCCCATGTGGGTTTTTGGTGGTGAAAATCGCACGTCGAGCATTGGCTGGGCCCAGCTAAAAACCAGGTGTATACCAGATGGGCCTTCCCACCCATAACCCACAACTACCGACACATATGGGCCCCATGTGGACCCCATGTGGGTTTTTGGTGGTGAAAATCGCACGTCGAACACCGGCTAGGCCCAGCTAAAAACCAGTTGTATACCAGATGGGCCTTCCCACCAAGAACCCACAAGTACCAACACATATGTGCCCCATGTGGGCCCCATGTGGGTTTTTGATGGTGAAAATCGCACGTCGAACATCGGCTGGGCCCAGCTAAAAACCAGATGTATACCAGATGGGCCTTCCCACCAAGAACCCACAAGTACCAACACATATGTGCCCCATGTGGGCCCTATGTGGGTTTTTGGTGGTGAAAATCGCACGTCGAACATTGTCTTCGCCCAGCTGAAAACCAGATGTATACCAGATGGGCCTTCCCACCAAGAACCCACAAGTACCAACACATATGTGCCCCATGTGGGCCCCATGTGGGTTTTTGATGGTGAAAATCGCACGTCGAACATCGGCTGGGCCCAGCTAAAAACCAGATGTATACCAGATGGGCCTTCCCACCAAGAACCCACAAGTACCAACACATATGTGCCCCATGTGGGCCCTATGTGGGTTTTTGGTGGTGAAAATCGCACGTCGAACATTGTCTTCGCCCAGCTAAAAACCAGATGTATACCAGATGGGCCTTCCCACCAAGAACCCACAAGTACCAACACATATGTGCCCCATGTGGGCCCTATGTGGGTTTTTGGTGGTGAAAATCGCACGTCGAACATTGTCTTCGCCCAGCTGAAAACCAGATGTATACCAGATGGGCCTTCCCACCCAAAACCCACAAAATATACCCAGAATTTGCATAATGAATATGGGGTGCGTGCATATCTATGTTTTTTTACAATTTATCTGAATTTACAGGATATTTCCTAATTGCTGATGATTTAGTTATAAGCAATTCATTTCGAAAATACTATTAAATGTAAATTGCTAATTATTAGGACATTTCACTACTTTGTATACATTACATTTAATTAAACATGAATTAGGAAAAACACTAACTATGACCTAAAACAGATTCAATAGAATACAAGTATATGGAAATGTCTCATCACCGCAAAATAACCAAGTCTTCTTATATAATACCAATGCCTTTACATTGGAAATTTTAGACGATGTGTTGTTGCCATTGGCAAAATTAATTAGTACAAGTGCTATATAAATTACTAATTAAGTCTGCTAATTGGAGCTATCAACTGGTTGAAAGTTGTGCCAAATGGTACGACTGGTCCAGTTAAACCCAACTGGTAACCCTGGAAATTGAAATGGGATAAATGAATTCAACTGAGTAAAAATAGAACCCATTTAAACAATGAAGCCCATTTAGAACCACATTGGCCCATATGGGACCATATCAAACCCACTTGGCCCATATGGATCCCATATAAAAACCCGCTTATACCCCATATGGGGCCCATATAGAACCCACTTGACCCATATATAGCATTATAACCCACATGGCCCATCTGGTGCCCAATAGGTAACCCTTGTGTATATTGATGGGCCAATTGTAGTGCCCATCTGGGTTCCACGTGGGCCCATCTGGGCCAAGTGGGTCCAATCTGGGCCGCCCATCTGGGGCCCTTCTATAACCCGGGTGCAGATTGCTGGGCCCCACATGGGGCCCATCTGGGACCCAAATGGGCTAAATGGGCCAAGTGGGCAATAGATGGGCTGGCCCATCTGGGCCAAGTGGGCCAGCCCAGTTGTAACCAGATAAAACCCAGATGGGCCCCACTACATTTTGCTATCTGGGGTCGATGTGCTTTTATATTAGTGCCCTTTTGTGAGGCATTAATCCTCATTACTGTCAGTTTGTCTCAGATTCTGAAACAAAATTCTGGATTTAGCTCATGATGCAATGATAATTATAAACATTTAGGTCAGTCAGGAACCTCATGACTTTTACAAGCCGATCGCCTGTCTGATTATCAAGATATTTATGATTGGAATTACAAATTCTGAAAACCGTTCGCCTGACGGTTTTCATAACACTACAGTCTATAGGGGAAAACGAGTATGGTAAAACCGGTCACTCAAAGATTTTTACTTTTTTGAGGCACTTCTTGATCATTTTGGAGCGCAATTTGTTTAGGGCTTCAATACTACACCATATCACAGACATTGATAACACGTAGGGCCGTGTATCTCAGATTTAACATTGTTAAACGATCCCTTTAAGGACGTATAGGTCCCTTAGTTGATTAGCATAGTAGCACACACAATGCTTTAGCAACCACACAAAACAAACACTCACAAATTATTATTCAATACAATCTGAGAATGTATTATCTAGATCCATTAGGAATAAATCATTGTTAAAATCATTCCATAAATTGGGGTAAAAATAATTATTCCACTATGACCAACAGTGTATATTGACAGAGTGTTGGAGAATCCAGCCTAACCCATATGGATCTTATTTTGTCACCATTCGATGGCGGGGCGGGGGGGGGGGGGGGGGGGTTGTGCTTCCATTTCCCCTGTAACTACAAGATACAAGATACAAGATATTTTAGTTGGTCTTTGCAAACAAAATATGCGCCACTATGAAATACATAAGAAACTATTTTAAAAGGTCGACAAAAGCTTTCCTGTAGGCCTATCTTTGCTCTTACATGCATTGAGAAGGAGTCAAAAGAAAGAATCTATTCTGTGTCATCTGACATAAAAGATATTGGAATTTATTAGATTTGCTTTAATTCAATTGATATAAAAGTTCGTATCAGGTCTTGCAGAATGAAAGTGCGCAATGGGTTTGGTTTGGTTTTGCCTTACCCTATAAACCCCGACCTGCATGGCCTGCATCCGCCAATACTTGATATTTTTAATTAAAATCTAAATTCATATTATATCCTCCATTTTATCATTAGTCCTTATTTGGTATTTGCATTTATAACATGAATTGTTTACTATGAAACTGGAGGAAAGTTTTAACTACTGCTTTACCTCACCTCGGGAAGCTATACACATAATACCTATGTACTTGATGCACTCTGTCAATAATTATATACACATCTGATTTCTGGTTCTGTGTGTTTTATTCATGCATACAGCCAGAGGTCAGATGTGTTTTTGCCAGTTGTATCAAACTCTGGATGATTTATATAACTCATAAATTGCAATGTTTATCGATATTTTGATATTTGTATTTATCATCTTATGTCAATATTAATATCTATCATTCTTGGTTGGAATTATGTTAATTACAACGTTTATCCAAACATGTCTTTTCTCTCTCTTCTTCTATTTAATTCAAGCTAGTATCTCGCCTGCCTTGTCCTGTTCATTTTCTGTCTTTTTCATTTCCTTGATGATTTTCATTTGTGTAATGTTATTGTATATTTGTATATTACTGTGCATATCAATGTATTTTATTTAACCAATTTCAATGTTTTGTTTTAATGCTATTCTGAATTTTTTGTAAATTTAATTTGTTTGACTGCTATTTCGAATGTATGCTTTTTAATCAATAGGCCTAAAACCACTTTAAATCAAATCACAAATCGGCCAAATCTTTGCCAGACATTGGGGTGAAATCGGACACCCTGAACGCTGACAGATGTCCCGTATTACACGTCCTTTGATTTATCTCACATAAAAACACACAACTTAAATGCCCTTTGTCAAGGCACTTCTCTTCTTCTTCAAAGAAAATTCCTAGGTCTGTATTTTAGGTTTTTCTTTTTTCTAAATTGTTATAAGCCCTACAATGGCACAAACCTAAATTAATCACGAATAATTCGAATTAAAAAGATCCCTCAATGGACTTCCTTGCTCTCCACAACATTAAACTGGTAAATGGGTCAAAATAACTGATGAAAACTCCTTCATACTTCCTGACGATAGTATGCAGACTGCAGTATGATTCATGCTTGCGCTTGACTCCGCCTGTGATCTGTAGAAAGTTCTAGTGATTCTGCAAAGACCTAAGTTTACAACGATAGCTAATCCGTGATATAAATATGTGGTAGAACCCAGGCGCGAAATTAAATTTACTGTCGTAGAGTTTTGGGCTTTGGATTGACTGTAAAGTGAAACAGAATTACGTTTTTACTTGATTATAACTAATATTATATTTCTTCTTACTTTCGTAGTCTAAAAATCTAATAAACCATTAGCGATAAAAAATAAAGCTACTGTTTGGCTGATGTCAATGTCTACTACGCTTTTACAACAACGAATATGTCTTATATATCACATTCTTTGATAGCATGTAAACGCCCTCAGCGCTCATATGTGTACAGGAGCATGCACGCTTGTGTTTTTCGTCTATGGGTAATCGTACACAATCTGCATTAGCATCGTTAACGTGTAAATTTTGCATAGAAACGGGCACTGGATCGCTCGAAATAATTAATTCATCGTATATTTCATGTTCATAACGATACAATAATGTCTACCCTTAGAAATTTAACTGTTAGTGGGGAGAGGACGTCTGGAGATACAGTTAGGACACAAAATGGTGAGTTGAAGTTACAACGAATCGAGAGTCGAGAGACATGAGATTGAGAATTGAAAATGAAAAGAGAGACGGAATGAAATAATGCGTGTGCCAATGCAATGCAATGCAATGCCAGTATCGAGCGAATGCCAATTGCAATTGACGGATGATTTAGTGAATGTGATTGGCAACTTGTTTTGCAGAACATACCTCATGGGCAACAAGTAAGAAACGACAGATAAACATGATAAACAGAATAATCTATTCTGTTACCTGGTTACTGGTCTTTGTAATTGTCCTGATCCTCGAAGCAGGAGATGGAGGAATGAAAAAAATAAGATTAAGATAAAAGAATGTTCACGTTCAACATGTTCAAGAGAGTCGTGTCACGACAGTGTGTAACAAATAAACAATGACCGGGGCCCGTTGCATAAAACTAGGGTGTCTGATCGCGCACCCAATGTTGTGTGCTAAAACCCTTCTAGAGATTGTGCACTTCCCTATGTGGTCTACGTGGATCCATCCAAAATTGGTCAATGATTTTATGAAAAAATTTGAAATTCAAACCTTTATAACAAATGATCCTGAAGGTGAAACTCAATAAATGAGGTGTCATATGAAAGAGCAGGTTTTTCTCCATATTCCCCATAGGGGGCCACCCCCAGAATTCTAAAAATATCTTGGTCAAAACAGCGATTGAAATGTTGTTTGCATCCTAGCTCCAAAATTTGCCACTTTCCTGAGCTGCGCCCCCGCGGCTTAAGCAGGGCTAGACGTAAGGATAATATCCAGATGCTTTTTTTTTCGCTAGCCCCAAGGGATCATTTGTTATAACAGTTTGAAAATACCCTTCCCACATTTTTGGAATCAGCTAATTAGGGAGGCGTGAGCTCTGCTCAGTCCAAACCATGGTTACATCGCGTAACATGTGCGCTTATAGTGAATGAAAGTATGGGTGGCCGTTCCCGCCATAGAACCCGGAAGTGAATACACGTTGTAGTCAATGGCAATATCGCGGAGACATTGTCTCCGCGATATTGCCATTGACTACAACGTGTATTCACTTCCGGGTTCTAGGGCGGGAACGGCCACCCATACTAGTCAATGGCACATATCGCGGAGACAGCGTGGCTCAAGCTTGCAAGTCGCGCATTGGCTGAGCAACTTGCGTACGATATGCATACATGTACGCTTGCATATCGCGCGATACAGCTGTTTGGCTAAATTTAGCAAAACAACATAACTCTGCGTGTACGTCTTTTTCGTCGATTCTGAGCAAAATGCTATGAATATTTCAGCGTTTTGAAGGGGCTGTATCTTTTGATAGAAACATCGGCGAGACTTGAAATTTGAAATGTATTATTCTGATTACATTTTTAATTCAAATATCAAACAAAAATGGTGAAAAACTATCCCAAATTGAAAATTGGAAAATCGTTCAGACACCCTAATAAAACTAACCAATGATGGTAACTTTGCCATCAATGGCAACTATCATGGTAACATGGCTCAACAGCCAATCAAAATCAAGGTTTCTATGGTAGACTACTTACCATCAATGGCAAAGTTACCATCAATGGTAAGTTTTGTGCAACGGGGCCCAGTACTGTTGTGGTCCGAGAATAAGGATCATCCGCTTAAACGAGGTTCGTCTCCGTAAACCTGGACAGATGCATCCTAAAAAATAAGGATTGTACACAATCTTGCAGACGATTCCTATTTCTGATCCGTGTGTTTGCGATGCGAAAAATGGATTCCGCGATGATGCTCCTCAGTCTTTGATGCATTTCGCATTCACTTTTCACAGAGAATTTCACGTTATGAACGATAAATCCTCAGGAAGACGGACAACCCATAAAAGTAGATGGTAAACTGCGGACGATCCTTATTTTTTAGGACAAGATTTGTCGCGTTTACGAGGATATTTATACGGATGATCCTCATTCTCTGACCAGCGCCCCTACTGCTAACATCCTGAACATATTTACATTTTGAGTTTAACATTAACATTATTCTTAACTCTTAAAAGTAAGACTTTATTTTATTAATTCCTCAACATATCCTGCTTCGAGGATCAGGATAAAATTGAGAGTGATTGAGGTCTGTTGTAAGTAACTTTAAGTTGGTCCTGGACATTAATGGAATGCAAGTTAACATTAAAATTAAATTCTCTTCTCGAAACACAGCAGGTAGAGGATTTAACTCACATCTGCTCTCTTTGGTTCTCTTTAAAAAAAAAATTCTTTTTGTGTACCTGACCATCACTTAATGGAAGAGCTTCCAATTATGTAATCTTTTTAAAATATGTATTTGGCTGTACAATTAATTAATTTTCTCTCACTTTCAGTAATGGCTGCTGCTGCAATAGCCAACATTGTGAAGAGCTCACTGGGTCCTGTAGGACTGGACAAAATGTTGGTCGATGATGTTGGGGTAAGTTGCTTGGGCAAGTAATTCTCTTAAAATAACATGGGGTGGGGGGAGTGAGGTCTTTAAAAATAAAACCTGTTCCTGTTCTACAGCAGGGAAGCAAAAATAAGGTTGGACATGATCAATCCAAACACTCCAATATTTACTTTAGAACATTCCAGCAAATCACACTAACCATTCACCCAATGCCTTTGTCGTTCTCAAAATTCAATTCTGAAAATGTGTTTTCTATCTCAATCCCTTCGTCATGCACTGGGAAATATTGCCAAATCAGTAGTTTCCAAAAAGCCATGATTAATAACAGTGGAAATAGTGTATGTGACAGATGCTGAAGGAAATAAGTCAGGAATTTTTGAATACCTTTGTAACTTAATAAATAACCATGAAGGTTATATTTTTACCTTATGGTATAAACACTAGTTCTTCCTCTCTGACTCCCACCTTTTTTCTCTCCCTTCTTGATTCTCTCTCTCCCTCTCTCAATCTGATCATCTATTAATCTATGTGCCTTTATACCATCTGATAATCCTAGCTATTTCGGTTTAAAATGTAAAAGAATATTAGTTGAATATTATTGTGTTACTAATTTTGTATGCAGTTATTATTTTGTGTAATTAATGCCTTTTACAATGTTCATTATAATCTGTTTTTATGTCAAAGATTTGTAAAAATATCGTGCAATTCAGCCTTTGGGCTGCAATGTGATTTTTGAATAAATAAACCATTAAATATATATATATATTATATATATGTATATAATATATAGTTTACCATAATTATTAAAGTCTCTCTCTCCCCAGCATGGATAATCAGTAATGACCTTCTATCTTTTTGTGTCTTGTCTAACCAGGATGTGACAGTCACCAATGATGGCGCAACAATCCTCAAACTTCTAGAAGTTGAACACCCGGCCGCTAAGATTCTGGTTGAACTCGCTGATCTTCAAGACCAAGAAGTTGGAGATGGAACAACATCAGTGGTAAGTAGAATCAGAGTTCTCTGCAAAAGTGCTGCTAATACCGAGTGAAAGGGATTTCATTTATATTAAAAAAACTATATAATGTGAATGTTAAAGTGTTCTGTTTATTCTCTCTTAGTGCTGTAACATCACGGATCTCTCCAATTCCGTTTAACCGCCAGTCAAAACCGGATGGTTTTCGGTTAAACGATGAATTTTTTTTTTTTTTTTTTTTTTTACCGGCTCTGTCAATAGCAAGCCAGGTTCGTGTGAAAAAGCGGGAAGGACATCATTTAACTCCGAGGTGCATTTGAAGGCGCCAGTTTGTGCTTGTGAACTTGTCACAAATAATAGTAACAATGTCGTTTTTAGAAGAATGTGTAAGATCATTAATGTAAAAGTTGGATGAATTATTATTATAAACTACATATTGAGATCTATTACAAAGATTACTTTCAAACCAAGATGACAGACAAATTGGAGTGTTGTTCTAGTTTCGGAGTGGTGAGTCAACACACAGATTACTGAGCTGGGAGACATTGCCAGGCATAGTGCCAGGTGGAGGGGCATAAATCGAAACTTAAACGAATAAAAATTAAAAAAAATTATAAAAAAAATTATTTAAACAAAAATAATTAAAAAAATGGGAAAACGAAACCGTCCAATTAAAAACGGAATCCGCCATGGCCGGTCGGATACCGGACGGTTAAACATTTGGCTACAGCACTATTCTCTCTATATACTCGTTTTATGTTGTTTGTATCATGTCACATGTACATTTGATTATTTTTCTCTTTGAATAAATAAACTGCCTTTTGGACCAATACAATTTGAATTGAATTGAATAAAAAAAAATAGATAACAATGGACAATTCTCACTTACAAGGGTACTGACAAGAACATAAAGTATTGCATGTTTCTTAACTGTAAATTGTTTTTATCTTCCTTATACACCCCTGGGATAATGCATGACCATACATTTGTATATCAATCAGTGTAGACCAAGTGTTTATTTGATTTAGGTATTCAAATGTTCATAGTTTTAACTTTAACTTTTGAAATCACATTATTTCAGGGAAAAGAATATCCGAAATGTGTAAGCTTATACTACCATGTATGCATTTTTAGAGCGAGTAGTATTCACCATTGGTATAGCAGAGATGCCAAAAAAAAAAAAAAAAAAAAAACGATTTTTTTTTTTTTTTTTTTTTTTTTTTTTTTTTTTCCCCCCCCCCCAGTATATATATCTGTGAATTGAATGAGAAATATCGTCTGTTAACTTTAGCATGTAGTATTTCCACTATGTTAAAAGACAAAGTAGCAAAAGATTGTTTCAGCATATGGATCGCTGTAACCAGTGCATGGATATTGACACAGAATCCAAATGGCGGAAAATCAGCAAAAGAAGACCAAGAAATGGTCTCAGAAGTATAAGACCGAAACAGTATCAAGTACCTGTGTATTCGGAAGTCTGAAAGGAATTCATCATGCATTTTGTACAATTTGTAATTTATTTAAAAAAAAAGTGGGAATTATTTAACTAAATACACATGTAAAATGCTGCGAAATAAGGCTCAGATTGCACCAGAGATCATCTAGAACCCCAGAGCTTCCAGGGCCCTGGACCCCGGCCGCATGGGTCGGGCGCTACGCGCTCGACATGTGCGCTACGCGTACATTATGTGGTGTTACAAATCCTCCCTATTTCTGTTTTCCAAAAGTTGGCATCTCTGGTATAGAAGAAACTTTATTATTGATGCTTTCTGGAGGTGGATAGTGTTCCTATATAGTCCTGAGTTTACCTGTATCTATCTACCCCATAACAGGTCATCATTGCTGCTGAACTGCTAAAGAATGCTGATGAGCTTGTCAAACAGAAGATTCACCCCACAACCATCATCAGTGGATACAGATTAGCATGCAAGTAAGTCACAAAATGGGTTACAGTGTGTCATTGTACAGTCAAACCTGCTTTAGTGACCACCTGTCTACAAAGACCATGTTTTTTGTTTTCCTTGGAAATAAATTCTCATAGAAACATGTACTAAAGGAACCTGTCTACAAAGGCCACTTTTTGTGTTTCCCTTGGGTGGTCACTATAGCCAGGTTTGACTGTACTTGTCATTAGGCAAAGTTCTTGATTGGTCCTCAAAGTGCTGCATTTTCACTTTTTTCCCCCACACCTCTTTGTATACATTTGTACATTAACTGTTATTTTTTTCTTTGCTGTTTTGCATTCTTTAACTTATTAGGAAGGAAGAAATTCCTTAAATACTTGAGCACCTTTTCGTGGTAGCTTGGCTAAAGCCAGGGTAATAATATGATTGTAGGGCCATCAGGGAGAACAGTATGAATACTGATGAGGTTACCCTGAGTAAACAAGACATTATTATTATTATTATTATTATTATTATTATTATTAAATGGTATTTTCTCAGGCTTTTGAACCAATTTATGACAATTTGAATAACATTTGAATCACAATATGTACTTTCATCTTTGTGTCATGTTTAATGAATAATACCTTGAACAAACATACTAATATTACTAATCTCTTATCTTTCTTTTTTGTTTGTTTTCAGGGAAGCCTGCCGTTACATCCAAGAGCATTTAACGATCAGTACAGATGATTTAGTTAAAGAGAGCATTATCAATGCAGCTAAGACATCTATGTCATCAAAACTTATTGGAAGGTATGGAAAAGATCTTGAATTGTATAATTTCTTAGAAATGTTAGTTTTCAGTTTTAATAGTATGATACTCGCTCTATTGACCGAAGCATCAATTTAACGCTTTGTTTATTCTCGACATAAATTTTTATTAAAAGCACCCTGCATTCTTTCATTTTGTCAGCAGGGACATGTTGTATTTTGAGAGCTTGGGTGCTTAAAGACACTCAGTCAGTAGTTAGCTCTCATTGGAAATTCAACACCGTTCTAGTGTTTACCCAATAAGAGGTGCTGTCACTCACCAGGATTAGCCTTCAGTTTTATGACCAGCAGGCCTTATGTAAGGTACTGCGTTTTCCACCCATTCCCACACATGGTAAAGTCATTATCTCACTTTTCTCTCACCCAAAGACTCTCCGAGAGACGAGGGGGGTATTTCTTGATTGGCCTACGGGTTCGCTGTGTGCAGACCTAGTACCTGTACACACGTTAATGATTTTTATCCGCCAAGTCTGGTGTCAGCAAATCATGGCCTTCTGCACATGGGAACTGACGAGTGACTCCCTTTAAGACTTAAATGTCCTTCTGGTTCCTCACAGACAATACAATCTGATAGTGAGAATGAAGTGGACATGAAGTCTGTTTCATCAGAATGTTATAGTTTACTCTGAGGTTTGGTTATGAAATACATGTAAAAAGTCCCCTAAAATAATTCAAAAACTCTGTTAATTTCCCCATGTTAGAATGTATCAACATAAAAAATAATAGCTTTGTACTTAGTTTCGCATGTTTGCACCCAGATGTAGATACAATATTTCAATGATTACAAGTCCATTGCTTGATTTTAAATTTTGTTGAAGACACTTGTAAAATACCAATCAAATAGCTGTTACAAAAAGAGAAACAGTTTGGTTTGGTGTATAGATATCAAGAGAACCTCCACAGAAAGCTTTCACACAGGCCACACTATGTTAACACAAATTTAGTAACATGTTTTATTAATACCTCCTATTCGATTCTATTTGTGAAATCAGGGATCCTGAGTTCTGGTCTGAGATGATCTACGATGCCGCCCAGGCTGTGAAGACCACAGACGCTAAGGGGGCCACCAAGTGCCCTATCAAGGCTATCAACCTCCTCAAGGCTCATGGCAAGAGCTCTAAAGAGACCATCCTTGTTCCCGGATACGCTCTCAACTGCACCGTAGCATCTCAGGGTAAGGGGTCATCTTCGTAGTGTGTAGACCAGTTTTGTGTTAATACACTGAACAAAGGATTTACATATCTTTTAAATGTAGAGATGCCACCAATTTCCGTTTCCTCTTTGAGAGGAGTACTCACTCTGGTGTAACAAGAAATGCCCATTGGTGGGTAATGAGTACATAACCGTCAACATGTATCGAGTGCTTGTCTCAATAGGTATTTTACAGTTTGTTATAAATGACATTTATCTGCTCATGCATAGATTGTATAGATGAACTGGCTTATTGATTTGGGCAAGTCCTGAAAATTTGTCATACTGTGTCCTATAGGCAAATAAGTGTTGCAGTCCTGGAACAATTAACATTAAAAATATCCTTGCTTATACAGTTTGTCTGATTCAAGACAAAATAAAGTGTCAATATGATATGTAAAATATCTCTATAATGAAAAACACATGAAAGAAGAAACCCTCAATCACAACTTGATATTGAAACTTTACCCACGATCCAATCTGAAACGCATTTGAAAAGAGGCATACCGAGGCTGATTCTATGTTACCTCATTTTTTCCACTGCAGCAATGGTGAAGAGAATCGTAGGTGCGAAGATAGCCTGTCTAGACTTCAGTCTTCAGAAGACCAAGATGCATCTAGGTGTCCACGTCATCGTAGACGACCCTGAGAAGTTAGATGCTATCCGTCAAAGGTGAGTACAACAATCAACCTGTATAAAGAGGGATCCAGTGGGTTGAGTATAGTAATTGGTTCAGGGTTAAAGTTAATCCTTTAGCAACTAAACCCCCTGAAACCGCCCCTCCTTTTACTCACTGAACCGCTCGAAACCGCCCCTCCTTTTACTCACTGAAACACCCGAAACCGCCCGTCCGTTTTCGTCTGTTTTCAACGCGCTGTAGTATCCGTTCTATTTGGTCTACCGTGATAATGTTGTGTGTGCGTAATCCTTACGATGTCTACAGTAGGATTCTGCATATGAAAATAGCGCATGTTTCATGTTGTTCAGAACAATGTCAAAATGAGAGCAATATTGCAACATCCAGTGAGTAATGGACCATTTTTCCAAAATCTCTAGTTGCTAATGGGTTAAAGATAAAGTTGAGTTCTGGTCATGCGATTGCATTGTGAAAGAAAAGGTGTGGAATGGATCAGAAAAAGTTGATCATGTAGCATGTAAGTATTGGTGTGTACTGCAAGGTTCTGGAGTCATCAAAATCATAACAAATTTGACCCAGTCTTGGTAAAGTAACAGGCACTGTCTACCCAAAGATGTATATGGGTCTAGTACTACATGAACATGTGGCGTAAAATCTGTCCTGATTTGTATGATGTTAAATGCCATATATAGAATATTGAGGAATTTGAAGAGCCATGCTTTAAAGGGAACATTTTTATCTCATGTTCTTCCACACTTGCATAATACAACTTTTATTTTTCACCTCTTCCCAGAACTCAACCTTCTCTTTAAGTTACTGTAGCTATTCGAATGTTATATAAGATGTAATTTTTTTCTATTTGTGAAGCGCATACATATGGTGACATATTATGCGCTATTATACAAATGATGCACATGTTTGAGTGCGTCGGCAGGAATTATGTGCACAAGGTACCTTTGAATGGTTTTAGACCAAATTTGAAGGTACCACATGCACACAATTCCACCGACCCACAAATTTAACCTGTGCATCATCTGTTTTATAAAATGGGGCTAAAATACAATAAGTGCATGGCAAAATCATGCTTCCGATAATTACCGGAAAGCATGATTTCATGAAACTTATCATGAAATAAAATTTTTTAAAAAGGGTTGTTAGTGCAATGGATGAAAACTGTATACCGGTACTCTAAAAAATAAAATGAAAAAAAAAATGTAGAAAAGAGAAAAAAAGAATTTAAAAAATTCATAAGAAATATGAAGAAAAAAAATAATAAAAGGGGAATATCGGTGGGATCAATTCCCGATATCGTAAAATTATCTACACGGTAATTGACCAAACAGATCGCAGGGATTCTAATACCCATCTTATAAATAAGCCTAAAATTATTATTATTACTAATTTCGATTACTTTCAGGGAGTCTGACATCACGAAGGAGAGGATTCATAAGATCTTGGATGCCGGAGCCAATGTAATCCTGGCCACCGGTGGTATTGATGACCTCTGTCTGAAGTACTTCGTGGAGGCTGGTGCCATGGCCGTCAGGAGATGCAAGAAGCAGGATCTCAGGAGGATTGCCAAGGCTACAGGAGGTGAGAAAGAAAGCTACGCTGCGGTCCTTAAGATTTATTTATCTATCTATCTAAGTATCTTCTCCCGGTTTGGAGGTTGATTTCAACATCTCTGGCATTCTGGTGCACTCTTACAGTTTTAGTCCACTCCAGTTCTTGACATTCTCTTCCCAGTTGATTATGGGTCTCCCTTTCGGTCTACTTCCTTCCACTCTTCCTTCCCATACATCCTTTAAGAGACTTTGGTGCCTTTTAGGATATAATGTATTAATGGGATGGGATGGACCACAGTGCGTGTGTTTGAATTGTTACAATGAATGGGAATTGGAAAGAAATCAGTTGTTGTTACTGTGAAGTGTGAATTTGTACCCTTCCATTTGATTGTTTGTGTGTTTTGACACACATTGAACTCGCATTCCATGTCGAGTGGTCAAAATATATATTCCTACTTTCCTACATTGAGGGAAAAGGAAAAAAACATTTTTTAGTGCTCACTATCACCCCTGATTATATCATCATTTACATCATCATTGTCATTGCAGCCACAATTATCATCCTAATTATTATTTTTTCTAATGTTCTTTACCATATTTGCCTTGCAGCTCAACTGCTCGTCACCCTGGCTAACTTGGATGGTGAGGAGACGTTTGAAGCTGCCATGCTGGGCCAGGCCGAGGAGGTTGTACAGGAACGCATTTCAGATGACGAACTGCTTCTCATCAAGGGGTAAATTAGGATCTCTTACATTATATTTTATATTGAAATTGATTTTATGATGTTCCTGGCTTCTCTTTGTTTTGATTGTCCAGTAAAAATTGAATTATCATCAGACACTCTAAGGATTCACCCATAATTGTTTTCCTGACTTCAAATCATTAACCCTATTTAGCCCGGGGGGGGGGGGGGGGGGGGGGCTTTAGAAGCCCCCCCCCCTCGACATTTTTCGCGATAATTTTTTAACGCAAGAAAATCTTGCACTGAAATTTTGTGACTTTTTTCTTTCAAGTCTTGCGCATCTTTTGAAAGAAATTTTTCGAAAATCGGACCTACCATTACAAAGTCACGTGTCCTTTTGTCTTTGCACGTCAGCCCGAAAATCGCTAATTTTTGTGATTTGTGTACAAAACATATGGAAATCTCATTTTTCAAATAAAGATATAAAACATTGGTTATTTGGTCTTGTTTATAGTTTAGGTGTTTATTTTGGGGTCAAAATAGTTGAATTATAGTTGGAAATGAAATAAAACAACAAAAACAATAAAATACATAAGTTAAAAAAACAAAGAAATACATAAGAAATTATCAAAACAATAGATAACATAAGGAATAACCCTGGTTATTCAATTTTTTGTGTTGTATTATTATTCCAAATGGTCTAACAAATATATGTAGTGAAAAAAAAATGCTTAAATATGAATAATGTCTGATTTATGGGCAAAAATGTGAATTTTATGACTTTATTTGCATAAATTACCATAAATATGCAAATGAGTGAATTTTTCAAAAAATTGAAATAATCATACTATTCTATACGCTTCACTTGACATGTATGCAAATTTTCGCGGCCATTGGTCGTTTCACGGCCGAGATCATGGGGGGGGGGGCTTCTGAAGCCCCCCCCCCCCCCCCCCTGGGCTATGCAGTTTCAAAATAGCCCGGGCTAAATAGGGTTAAGAGGTTAAGAGTTCAAATTCAAGCACAAAGCAGAGTATTGAATTGATTTACAATTATCTATCTTGAACCAGATGGAGAAAATACTCCACTTTACCCTAAAAAGGTCGAGTAAGTTGATGCTCTCTCAGCCAGAGAGCATGGATTCCACCGCTTCCCCCTCACCCTAGCAAATAAGTTGTGATTAATATCCATTTTTTCAAAGACAGGGCCCAGATCAGGTCATTTTCTCATAAGCACGTAGCGATATTGTGTGATACAAAAATTGCAAAACTATGCACATTTCTGTTGTTGTTCTTATGTATATAGGTATTGAGTAAATGTATATCATGACTACCTTGTTTCACACTCAGGCCCAAGGTTCGCAGTGCCGCATCCATGATCTTGCGTGGAGCCAATGACAACCAGTGTGACGAGATGGAGCGATCCGTCCATGATGCCCTCTGTGTAGTCAAGCGTGTCATTGAGAGCAAGTCTGTGGTCGTAGGAGGAGGAGCCGTGGAGTCGGCCCTCTCCATCTATCTGGAGAATCTAGCAACCTCACTGGTAAGTTAGTCGAGTGCACCTGGTTATATTATAATAATATTAATAGTGGGTTCTTCTATAGCGCTCATGTCTATCAGACTTGACACTCCTGGCGCTCCCATTATTATTACTTCATTTCATTGAATGGCGACTTCTAGCAGTGTGACGTAAAGGAGAGAAAGGGGGGTGATAAGAGGAGCAAAGTATGAGGAAAACATGAATTTCTTATACCTTCTTATACCAAGAATGTGAGTAATGAGAAAGAGAAATCTGAAATTCTGAAGGGAAATTTCCCTGTACATGGGGGGAATTTCAATGAGTAATTTAACATTGCTTAAATGCTTTGGTTGTTTTAACACCTTCTTTTGTGGTGCTGCAGTGCTGATTTACTCAGTTGTTAAGAGAATCATACCTAGGAAGTTTGGCAAAGTGCCCAATTTTTTTCATTGAATTATTTTCCCACTCTTCATTTCTAGATTCATGTAGATATGATGCATAACTTATTTGGCTTTTAGAGCATAGACATCTTAATGCCCATCGAGACTGGTTTGGCCAGGAGGGATTAGACCTCCCTGCATGGTCACTGACAGATGGTTATCTCATCGAATCAGCTCTCAAATAACATAAGAAAAAGGGGATCATGGGGGACCAATGGTCACCGATAGGCATTGTTCGCTATATAGAGGGCGCAAGTAGCTAAAAGTAGTGCAGTGGGGCTTAAAAGAATCATACCTAGGAAGTTTGACAAAGTGCAATTTTTTTCATTAAATTATTGGCTCACTCTTCATTTCTTGATTCATGTCGATGTGATGCATTATTTATTTTGGCTTTTAGAGCATATACATATCGTAAGACATCTTAAAGCCCCACTGCACTACTTATAGCTACTTGCGCCCCCTATATAGAAGTGGTGACCGGTGGTCCCCCACGGTCTCCTATTCTTTTGTTAATTGAGAGCTAATATGATGAGATAACCACCTGTCCAGTGACCTTGCAGGGTGGTCTAATCCCTCCTGGCCAAACTAGTGCAGATAAGCTTAAGATGTCTTTTCGGCAATGCAATCCAGTTGCCATTGGTATGCCTCTATAACACTGATTTTTGTTTGTTTCCTCTGCAGAGCTCTCGTGAGCAGTTGGCGATTGCTGAGTTTGCCAACTCTCTCCTGGTCATTCCCAAGACGCTCGCAGTCAACGCTGCCAAGGACTCTGTAGACCTGGTGGCTAAGCTCAGGGCTTACCATAACACATCCCAGCTACAGGCAGGCCACTCGCATCTAAAGTGGTAAGAGGCTTGTACTTGATATTCTGTTGTTTTTTTCCGGAATGGGAAATCAATTTAGCAGTACACGTGAACCTAGTGGTTTAGATTTTGAGGGATGCTAAAATGAGAATGGATACTTTAACTTATGAATCAAACATTAGATCAAATGTATTTAGTCTGATCTGTATTTCTACATGTAGTACTTTCAATCTTGTGACCTGCTATCTACTTTCAAAACTCAAACTAAAGACATTCCTATTCCACATCGCTTACAACTAGCCGCTACCCCAGTCTTTTATTATATTGTAAGATAGAGTAACATAAAAGTGTGATCATTGCTTGAGAGTAAAGTTCCCAAAGGCCAGTGCTTCTGTTCATCGATTGATTTTAAATTTGTTGTTTCGTTTGTGTTCTTAGGATTGGTCTTGATCTGGTCGAGGGAGTCGTACGAGACAACAAAGCTTGCGGCGTCCTTGAACCGGCCATCTGCAAGGTCAAATGTCTCAAGTTCGCCACTGAGGCCGCCATCACCATCCTGCGTATCGATGACCTCATCAAGCTCGACGCCGAGGAACCACCTCAGGGTCACCCAGGAGGTCATCCAGGCATGGGCGGCATGGGTGGCATGATGTAACCTTTGACCTCTCGGCTGATGTTAAGTTGACCTTTGACCATTTAGAGGAGATGGTTGGCTTCTATGTATTTATCATAATGAGTGGCATGTGGTCACTATGTTGTAATGATCAGCCATCTTTCTAGGTGAAAGATGATGATTATGTTCAGTGCAAGTTTTTTTTTTTCATGGAATTTATTGCTTTAACCATTAATTGTGCTATCTCATTCTTTGTGATCACAAACAGACCATTTCTTGAGAACAAAAATTTCTGAAAGTGAAAAAAGTCTGAGATAGCGTATTTTGTGGTTAATGTCATTAAATCCAATGATTACCTTGTGAAGAATATTTGATATATGCAGTTGATGATAAACCTTTTGGTAGGTGTCACAAAATGAATGCAGTCTGTTTGTTTAAAAATAAATAAATTGTATGTGGTGTGAACAAAAATACTAGTCCTTCTGCAAATAAGCATTTGAATAATTTGCCCCCAAGATAGTGGACATGTTTGAGTCACAGTGATTGGTTGCTCTGAGATCAACCTGAGGCTACTATATCACTGTGACATCACAGTGAATATTCATTATTGCAACATCCTTCTCATATTAATTAGAGGTCACTCCCTCTCTTAGACACCAGAATAGTGCACAATGCAATTTTTCTAAAAGTACTTTGTTGTAGAGGAAATTGATAAAAACAGAACCCTCAAGTGTCTGTTCAAGCTTGTAAGGTATAATCTCTCTTTTTTCATTTAATCATCCTTAGGAAATTATCTTATCCTTGGTTTCATTTCATGACAGAACAGTACATGTACACTTCTCGCTAAATTTAATCTCCCTTTCCGCCAAACTTAAATCACATGTTTTTATCTTGAGGCAGATACAGGAATGTCTCACAGTCATTGACCACAAATCAGGTTTCCTCTCTCCCTCTCTCCCTCTCGGTCATGAGGTGTATTCACTTGACCTTAAGTGGGTCATTAAAAGCCTTGTGGTTAGACTAGATGATTAAGATCACAGACCACGGGACCGTGATGACCTTAGCAACAACACTCACAGTAATCAAACAGTGGCACAAAGAAAGAGGTAGTTTGTAGACATGAATGAACCCTCGTTGGTCTGAATCTATAATATGATTAGGGCCTTGTCTCATCGGGAGTTGTGATTAATCTAAATTGATTGTATTTCAAATCCAGTTTGATATCAGTAGCAACTGTGTACCTGGAAAATATGCATTTGCAAATTTGTGATTGAGAAGAGAATTGATTGAGATTGATTGCAAGATGGTGGCCTTTATATATTCTGTTCCACAGACTTTTCTCTCGGTGGCCCTGTAAATGTCAAACTGCATCACTATGAACTTTGTTTCAATTGCAAGATGTACTACATGTACTTGTCTCTTGATCGTAAGTATTTCCTAATGCTATTTTTTTCCATTTATGTGAAAGAAAAGTGAATTTGAATAGGATTGTGATTAAATCGAAGAGAAAAAGCCCATTTCCGTGAGAGAAGTATCTGGGATCACCTGTCATGTGTGTCGGCTCATGGAATGACATTTCGAAACTCATTCCATATCAAAGAAAGAAAAGAAATTCCTGTAATCTAATTTGTACTGAGCTAATTAATAGATAGTGCTGTGAAAATATTAACTATTGTGAAGTGTATTTGTAACAACATTTTGTGAACGCTTTGAGTGAAAATACATTGTACAAAAGTGCACATGAAGTGATTTGCTTCATTCTTTTTTTCTTATTGTTTTTGTACTACCGGTATTAAAGCCTAAATGTTTGAACTCTCAATGCTCTTTGTTTTTGTATTGGTCTATTTATCTTGTCTAATGTTTGATTGAGTAGTTCTATCATTGGATATCCCCTTGCATAGATACTGTACTGTGTAACGCTGAAAGTGAGGAACATTTATTGCAGATGATGAAAGACTAATGGATGTTATGTAGAGAAACAGATCAGTGGAGTGTTTCACAAAGACTAAGATCAACTTTAAGCTGGACTTAACTATGGCAGGCCCTTCATACCACTGTTTACTCTCACCATTATGATCTTTAGATAATATTTTTCCTTCAAGGTAATGAATTATCAACAAATTTGAATTCTGTAGATTGGTGACCACTATTTGTATGCGTTTGAGAGATCAATGCCAGTAAATGATGAGAGCAAAGAGTGGCATGAATGGCCTACCATAGTTAAGTCCAACTTAAAGTTGAACTTAGTCTTTGTGAAATACCTCCTGGGTGGTTTGGATGATGTGGACAGGAAGGATGAAAGTAAGAGATCAATAATTATGATGGTATTGGGTGTAGAAGGAAATAAAGGGTGGAGGATGTGAAACGCAGAGATGAAGTTGGAAGGTAGAAAGAGAAGAAGGTTATGGAAGAGTTCAATGGAGGGAGGGGAGATTCAGAAAGTTTTATCTATGGTGAAAATACATTTAGCTGTTCAGTACAGGTCCTTTCAAACACAAGGCATGAACTGCTCCAAAGAAATGAGATAAAATTGAATTGAAATAAAAACATTGCCAACAAATTCAATGATATTAAGTGAACATAGGCACATCAGATCTCTATCTTTAAAGAGGGTGTCCACCCAAGGTCTCCTCGTCTTTCTCTATTCTACATTGTACTGTTAAAATTATACTCTATATTATATTATATTTTGTCACATGTGTTTTCTGGAAGACAAATAAAACTTGAACTTGATATGAAGTCGGTTTTTATAGAAGCAGAAAAAGGAGAGAGAACGTTACAGCAAATTCCTATTAAAAATAAGAAAGTTCAGAATTTTTCAAGTTGCGATCAATCAAACACAAATTGGCAACACTAATGTATTTTGTGGCAACTTTCTTATTTTCAATAGGAATTTGCTCAAAGTTTCACTTACCTGTTCCTCTCATTTGTTTTGCTTCTATTAAACGTTACTTAGTATCAGGGTGGACTTCCCCTTTCAGGATGAGTAACTGCTTTACGAACGCATCAAAAAGATGTAAACCAGGTCCTGGAGATGTGGTTTGTCTGAGTACCACTGTGGATAGATCACGGGCACGAGTATGTGTCATGATTGTGCTATTTCAGGTTCGGTTAGGGCAGTGACTGCCAAGTGCCTGTGTGTTGTTTTATTCTTGAATCTTGACATGTATATCAATGAATTGCCAACACTAATATCCTGACGATTGGAAAGAAGCCAACATACAGTTTATAAGAATTTCTTGTTAAAGTGTGAATTACTTGATAGCTTGTGAAGAAGAAAAAACGTGTGCTGTAAAGGATTTTCGGGAGTTGGCTTGAGCTTATTGTTTCTTTATGTAATATGAAGCACAAATTTCAAGTCAAGAAAACGAATGTCACTATTATTTTTCACAGGAAATTTATGGACATTTAATACAGAGTCATAGACACATCATTTTCTTCTCCATATTCATGAAATTGAAGGCACATAATTATATCTATTGAATAGTTGAGTTCTTAGTCCATTATGCACAATCATTCTGTTACGGACTATAGTAAGAATATACAAATCATCATATATACATATATTTGGTTTATTTTCTTACTACATAATGTACAAACGAAGTAGATACATACAAAGTACATTTAAACTGCTCCCGTCTATCATGAGGAGAAGCCTATTCTTAAAGTATTTATTATTCTGGATTTGTCCCAAGAAGAATTTTAAAAGACACTTCAGTATCTTTTAAGGCCATACACCATGAATACATATAGTTTCTTTTCTTCTCGTTTGACGCCTTTATGATTTTCGTTTCATAGCATTTTGTTTGTAGGATTGACGAAACTGAACCGTCTTACCACCCCCTCCCCCGAAAAACAGATATATATAAATATATATATATATGTATATCCTTAAGAGCCCACGGAACACGATTGAGTGCTGTCTACTTGAGGGTTGTTAAACTCGATGATTGTGGACAATACAACACATTACATAGGGATCAGACCAGAAGTGAGAAGTTTGTGAAAAAGAAAACATAGATAAAAACACCGCGGAAAGAAGTCGAATACAAACTATAATATCTTATCACAAGGGTTTGGCAACACTCCATGTCATAACCTTTCAACAAACAGTCTAAAGTATGAGAACAATAATGCCTACACCTCAAGAAGTTGAGATGAAAATACCCCCTCACCTTTGTACCGGTCCAAGCACAAACTGCATACTTCACAAAATTGAAGAAATAATAGCTAGCCTGATCGTAGTAAATAAAACGACTAGCGGTGTGCATGGACTTTCAAAATGAGTTTCTCGAAGTTCATATGAAACTTCATGATATTCTTCATAGTTTTTCCTTATACAATCCCTCCAACATTTCATTTTAGATTATACGAATTGATATATATCACGTATCGTTGAATATAGACGAGATTTATATTTTCAGACATGTAAGCTGCCATAAATTGAATCCTCGTACATTGAATCCTCGTCTCATATGCATCCTTTATCATCCACTAATGTAGTTGATGATGTTGTTGTGTTTTTTAGACATGTTTGGTGCCATGTTGAATGCTGGATCATCACATCTAGGGTGAACATTTAAATATCGAAGTTTCTATACATGTATTTAGATATGTAATTCTTCGTAGTCCGAGTCTGCGTCCCATATGGTGGATATCGTCATGCGTTGCGGAGGTGTTGTACCAAGTATTACCGTCGATTCATACTGCGGATGAGACTTATTGTTCGAATGACCAAGATCATGGTATTCATGTATGAGTTTTCTGGTGCTCCTCTTGGCCCGTTCCCGCGCAAACTTGACGGGATCTGCAGACTCATAGACGGGAAGGCCACCCGATAGACCCGACGGCGTGAGGTAACCAGTCTCGTCCTGGCTGACATTCAACAAATTGCCTTTTGGTATGGTGATCTTGTCGCTGTTGTCAACTTCATCAATCTGCGTATTTTCATAGTCCTTGCGGATTGATTTTCTGATGTAGGATAGCTCTGTGTAGCCTGGGGATGACCAGGCATCATTGACTTTTATCGTTGGGGGTACTATTCGAGGGATGTCGGGTAGTGGCATTGTGGGTGTCTCAGGGGTCAAGGATTCTTTACGCCTGCCTGTTGGTGGCGAAAAGGGCGCTTCAGGTGTGAGTGACTGTTTGCGTCGCCCCGGAACTAAAATAGTTGGTTTCTCTGGCGTCAAGGACTCCTTTCGCTTTCCAGTTTGTGGTGGCATCTGCGTGTCAGGCGTTAAAGATTCTTTTCGTTTACCCGCGCCTGGTAATGTTCCAGTGCCTTGGGGTACCAGTGACTCCTTTCTCTTGCCAACCTTCGGTGCTACTGGACCTTCTGGAGTTAACGACTCTTTACGTCTTCCAGTGACTAACATGACGGGTATCTCTGGAGTAAGGGACTCCTTTCTTTTGTACAACGGCAAAGGGATCTCCGGAGTCACTGATTGTTTTCGTCCACCCCCTCTGGGAGACAACTGCAGGTCAGGGGTTAAAGGATCGTTTCTCCTACCATTAGGATTATATACACTGCAAAAACCAGGGTGTTAAATATTCAACACCAGCATGGAATAGAAAAATATCAACACCCTTGGTGTTCATTTCATGTCCGATTGGCGAAAAATAACACCAACGGTGTGAAAATATTCAATTACAGGCTGATGGTGTCATATTTGGTGTTATAAAATCGCACATGCGCATAAGCTAGAGAATTCGACGAAAATCATTGGACGAAAATTGTCATATGATCCGATATGCGCCTCTGCAGCTGCGCGCGCACAGCTAGACGAGAGCATGTGGCTAGAGAATTTCACTGGCACTGACTTGAAGTCTTGATTCTGGAGTAGTAATTCTTCAAATTAGGCCTAGATTCTAGATGTGAAGTGATCGAAGTGCATGCAACCATGCCATTAAGCGTCAGGGTCTGTTCAGCGGATCGAAGTATTAGAAAATACCTGCCTATAGATCCAGAAGACACAGTAGGATTCTTTGAACTCAGTAAGTGTACATGGTTCTTGTTTGTTATAAACTTTTATAGATCTAGCCTATAGTATTACGTGTTCGTCAGCTGGCGCTAGCCGCGCCTGTCGTTGGGTAGCCCAGGCCTAGAGGTCTAGGCCTACTATGCCTTGGCTGTCCGGCCGGGTTGGGTATCCGGTCAGCATGATGCCATTTAATATTTTATGGATTTCTGAAAAATTATCATTGATAAATACTCCAAAGGGCAGATGGTTCGCACTGTCAACTCGCCGCAAGCGGCTTGTTGCACAGAGCGGCACCAATATAAAGAAACCTCGCGCGTACTGCATTCACCGCTATTGCACTCTGGGACGTGCGTTATTTGTATACTATAGCACAGTTGGGCTTGTAGCAGCAGTTTTTGCAGCATTCGTTTATTATGACTGAGCCATCAATCTGTAAGAAACTGAAAAGTGCACTGTGATATTTATTCTCATTTATTTAATCTCTCCTACAGTCAGAAGAAAATTCCACATAAGGGATGGGGAAGATCTCGTACTTGTGGATGAACAAGAAGGGTTTGGTATAGACGATGACGTACTAGGAGATGTGGTGACCAGCAATCCCACAGTCAGCCTCATGGTGCTAAAAGAAGATGAAGAATGGTCTGGTAAGTTTTGGATAAAGTGCATTATAATACAAAATTGCAAATCCCTGCTAAATGTGATATCATCAGTAGCGGATTCAGGATTTTAAAATAGAGTTAGAGGGGTGCAAAGAGCATATTAAAAATAAAGAGGGGGCGCAGATCACAATTTAACCTTAGTAATGTGTATGTTCACGAGGTAATTCTCAAAATATAGAGGGGGCACATGCCGGGTGCGCCCCCTGCTGGATCCGCCACTGATCATTGTATGTGCATGCATGTTAAAATGAGTCAGCGTTCGTCTGGTAGCAGGTACAGTGTAGGCTTGTATGCTGTATAGAGTCTAGGGAATTAACATTTTGCTTTTCATAAGCAATAAATGAATGTGCAGTTCAAATTACAGGCACAGGTCTCAAAACTTGGTGGAGGAAAAAAAAACCTACCCTTTTTTGATGACGTAACCTTGCCACAAGAGCCGTGATTTGTGGGCGGTCAATGATCTAAATTCGAAGTCTAAAGATTATAAAAATTACAGATTCTTACAAATTGAATTTTTTAACAATGCAAACTTGCATTTAAAAAAAAAATGTCTTTAATTTAAATTGTGACCCCACCGAACAAATTTGAGGAGGGGACTGTGAAACGGGCGCCATACTTGTGTGTTTCTGTGCGTGTCTGTGTATGATCTTTGACCTTTTGCTTCAAAATCCTACAAAAGGCCACTCCTATGCCATTTCTCATCTGATTTTGATTCTGTTTGCTTTGTGTGATAGCACGAGGTGAGGGCTATTGGACCCATAGAAACCAATAAGTTTAATGGTTTCAATAGGGAAAGGGAAATAAAGGACCCATAGAAACCAGCAGAAAGGTTATATTGCTCCAATAGAAATCCAACACATACTTCTGTTGGTCCATTAGAAATCCATCAGAAAATTTTTGCTGATCCAATAATAGGAATCCAACAATTTCTTTCTGTTAGTCTTATACTTATAGAAAACCATCATGAAAGAATTCTGTTGGATTATATTGGACAGACCTATTGGTTTCATTGGGAACAGTCCAATGGAAAAGTAATTGAACATTTCTAAATGCTAGTATTATAATTCACTTAGACATGAATGAATGCATCAATTAACAAATTGTCCATTAAAAAATGCTCAAGTATTATAAAATTAACAAATGTGTCAGACCAATATAACTTAGCTGGTTTCTGATGGTTTTAGACTAATAGAAATTTATATGCAGTTGGACCTCCCTTATCCAGTCTCCTTTATCCAGATCACTTGAGAATTTGCCTATTTTACTCAAATAATTAGCGGAACCAACAAAGATTTCAAGCATACTCGTAATATCGCAAACTATTTGGGTTACTTATATACATTATTCCCAACATTGTTATTACACATTCAATTCAATTTTTCATGATCAGAAACATGCATTCATTCAAACTCGGCAACTGCATGTTTTGAATATAGGATTCCCTTATGCATGTTAGTGCTGATCCCAAGTGTGGGGATAAAGGAGGCCCAACTGTATTCAATTCTACCAAAGTTTAAGATGCCAGTATTCATTGTTTTTTAACAGTGCTCATGGCTTTATATCTTTTTTTCTTTATTAAAGGTTCAGATGTACATAGCATCACAAGTGCAGACACTATCAAGGTGGATACCAGCTCCTCTTCCCTGGGTAGCTCAGAATCTGATTCAAGTTTTTGCTCCAGTAGAAAGAGGCCACGATTAAATGCCCTCAGTGAATCAGGTGCAATCACTGACAACTCTTGTGAGGTAAGGTTAAGAAAAAATTGTTTGCTTCATTTCAATCTCAGCTATCATAATCAACATAATATAAGGGACTCATCACCTATACGGATTTCATATTATTTAAAATTGAAAATGATATTGGGAGAAAAAAAATACATCTAGTGTAGTTAGAACTAACATTGTAAATTAATATTTCCTGTAGTAAGGTTTTTGTAATGGTATAGGTTAACATTAGGCAACTAATTTGATTTCTTTTTTGGTACATCTAAGCTGACGACTCCTGTAAGATATTGGCCATCTTTTTTGCTTCGTCATCTGTCATAAGTTTTCCATAAACTTTTACAGTTTCATTTTCTTCCAATGGGTGGTATGATTTCAAACAAATGATATTATGTCTAGAGGTTTAAATTGAATTGCCAAATTTTATGAAATGTTTTAGAAATGGGAAAGAGAAATGAGGTAAATAATCATCGAATAATACATCTCATGATCTGGTTCCATATAGACCTCTGAGGGTATCAAGGAAAAGGACTAATATCAAAATTAAAAAGTTGAAGATGAGATGCATCGATTGTTACATAACCTTTATTGTAGTGTTCATGATGATCCCAAACATAGAATAGTTTCCTGCTGTATTGTTTGTGGATATGAAAGTAATGAACACTGTTCAGGGCACTTTAGACGGTCTCCCCATGGCATTGGGCTTGCATGTCTATATTAAGTAGAAGGAACTCGCATTACAATAAACACAAATTTACCTGTAGCCTCATGTGTCCCCTCGTGTGTGTGTATGTGCGTGTGTGCATATGTGTGTTTGGGGTGTTTGTGGGAGTGTGTATTTAACAATATTTAAACTATTTCAAGCTCTATAAATAAATATATTATTATTTAGAATTTATGATTATTGGCCATATATCAATTTTAATATCATAATGTACCTATATAAATTCATAGTCATTCATAAAATTTCGTGCCCTTAGAAAGGTCAGTATGAATTAAAGTGCCTGAAAGTGCATTATAAACTCAATATGTTTATTTATGACTTAATGGGATGATTTACCTGTTTGCAGTTTGTACAAGAAATTTTGCGGCACAGAGGTGATGCCATTCTCCGAGAGTATGAATTGACTGGAGCACTTCAAGATAAAACTAGACGGCAGATGATTAACCTTTTGGTAGCCCACATGCAAGAACACTATGGGTAAGTGCCAGCAAATTTTCTTTTATGATTGTGTAAATGCACATAATAATTATCAGGTACTACCAATTATGTGAAAAGAAACTGAGGTAACATGGTCAACTTTAAAGGAATTTGTTGTCTCTTCAAAATCATTTTTCAAAATATTCATTTTTTATGCCTCCGCCACCGTCAGGTGGTGCCGGAGGCATTATGTTTTCGGGGTTGTCCGTCCGTCCTTCCGTCCGTGCGTCCGTGTGTCCGTCCGTGCGTCCGTCCGTCGGAAACTTGTTACCACGATAACTTCAGAACTACTGGACGGATTTTTACCAAACTTGACACAAGTATTTATATACATGTGAGGATGAACTGATTAGATTTGGGGTTTAGGGGGTCAAAGGGCAAAGGTCACAGGGCCAAACAAAAATTGTAAAAAATTACCCGAAAAAAGCTCGATATTGCTATAACTTCAGACAAATTGAACTAATTTCTTTCAAACCTAGCTCAATTATGTATTAGCATGGGAGGAAGAAGATTTTGGGTTCACGGGGTCAAAGTTCATAGTGCCCAAAATTTGTAAAATCACCCAAAATGTTTCGGATTTCCAATGGCATGGAACAAGCAATAATATCTTTCTGATCGCATGATGGCAGAGGCTTAAATTTTGACCGTGCGTGGTCGAAGATTCATCTAGTTTTAAATGTGATTTGCACATGATGGTTATCAGGTATTACCAGTCTTGTGAGTGACATTTTTGGGTCATTACGTTAAAATAGATTAATGCCGTAGATGTTAGCGGCCTCATCGTCATGAGGCCTCACTTTATAAATGTATTATGAACTAACCATGTGATATTTTGAGATTTTAAAGTAATAAAAAAATACTAAACTATAGCAAATTATATGATGCAGACGAGACCACTAGGGGTATGCTACTTGTTATCAACATACTAAGTTCTGTTTTAATAGAGCCAGTCATGAGTCCATATGACTGTAATTCTCATACAGGAGATGTGCTTTCTTATTTCACAGCAAACATCCAAAAGCAGCTATGAAAACCAAATATGCCATGGGGATAGTGAATCTGTTTCCAAGACTCAAGGATCCGTTTACTAGCACAGGTCATGTAAGTATTATAATCTGGGCCCATATTCAAATAAATACTTTGACTAAGTAAGTTTTTTTACTAAGTATTTTGGCTAAGGTATTTACTTATTTTGTATTCAATTCAGTTCTTAGCATTTTACTTTAGTAAGTCAAAATTTAAGTAAAATACTTATTGAGAGGCATTGTGACATCACGATTTTGTGACCAAATGATGCGCAATCAACACATTGCACCAAAAATGCGCTACTTCATAATTCTCCGCAGCTGAGAGTGACTGCGCACATACATGTAAGCCTTCATCTACCAGTTAAATTTGTAAATGCTTTGGCTTAAGTCTCCTCTAGAGGTGTCTTAAATTTAAAGTAAAATACTTAGCCAAATTTATGAATTGAATACCAAAATCTGCAAAGTATTTTATCCGAGCAAAAATCTAAGAAAAAATATTTATTTTTCTGACTGAAGTATTTAATTGAATATGGGCCCTGCATGGTCCTCTCTGATAAGAAGGTATTGCATTCCATTAATCAAAAGAAAACTTATGATACTCTGATAAGATAAAAATACCCTCAAAATCTCTCTAAATTATATTCTGAGAAGAATTTTTTTTTAAAAATTTTATCTTGTGTAGGTCACACTCCACCATCTTTGGCACAATATCCAATAAGAAATGTATGATACCATTCTACTCTCCTTCACAACCACTCAAAACTCTTTTTTTCTTGAAGTGGGGCAGAGTGATGGCTGCTTCCTTGTATCAAAGTCAAGATGCTTGCATTATATGACACTAATGCTACTTTGCTAAAATTTCTTTGAAAACTACAATTTCTCATCACATCATTTTGTGCATCATTTCAAGGTTAATATTATCAACAAAAAGCTTATACATACATTTTCAACCACGCGGTCAAAGATTCATCTCGTTCTTTCACTTTAGGAAGCTTATTTTGATGCAAGAAGTAACACGGGATTCCTGGCTGCTAGAATAAAAAATGTTAACCGCACAACAGAGGAGAAGACATCCAACCCATTACCCAAGCCATCAAGCAGAGATGGTGGTCCTGGGAAGGTCCGAGAAGGTGACCAAGAATCTGCTCCAGGCTGCACCTATGATGAAGACCTCAACTGGTTACGACACTGTCCAACATTAGAACGTGATTCTACCCTGGTTGTTGAAAAGATGAAATCCACTTTTCCTGTTAGACAGCATATGGTCAGGGACGGACGCTCCGCATCGGATATTTTGGAACAGTTTCCTTTTGAAACTGTTCCAGGTTTGGTAAGTGTTACAAAAAAATTTACTCCTAATTCTTGATTTAGCCTCTCAGGCCTAAGGCAACAAAATTATGTGTATGGGAATTAAAGCATCAGAATTATTACTTGGCACTGAGGCATCAAATTCATATTTCTCTGTTTTATTATATATGTTTGAGATTTTGAAAATATCAGTCCGAAGATTCTGCCAGTTTTATCCTTCAATCTGTATCTGTATTTACCGCATGTGACTGTCTGTTGGTGAACAATCACCATTACTGGTTGTCATGTACCTTTGGACAGTGAGCATCAACATTTATTGAGTGATATCTAGCAAATCTAATCTATTTCAAAGGTCCAGCAAGTTTCATTCATGTATGGATTTTGTGTAGAGAGACCTTCAAAAGTACTTCTTAGTGGTTGCTATTCAGATAAATATTTGAAGAATCCCCTTTTCCTGGATCTGGGGTGTGTATATATGGGGGTCTGAGCTTTGACGGTACCTTATTATATTGCTGATTTAGTCTAACTGGGGTATCTGTACTGTAAAATTATGCATAGTTTATTTTTTCTCTCTTTTCCCCGTTTTCCTTTTACATGTATTCTTGCAGATTGAGGTAGATTTTCGGAAACTTTTTCCTGAAAATCACTCGCGTTTCCTGACCAAATGGCCCGAGTTGAAGCCCAAGGTTGTTACACTTGCAAGACAACTTCTGAAGCAGAAAGGAAACTTGACAGTGATGGAGCTTCTGTCATCTTATGACAGTTCTGATCAAAATAAAGAAGGTATTTTTGCACATTCCCTTGAATGCACCCTCCGATGTCATAAAGGGTGGAATTCTTGATGGTGGTTTATTTGAGACCATGGATAAACCATTGATAGGTTAGTTTAAATTTGAGCATATATGTGCTTCACACAAGCATGTTCATTGGACAAGTTTTAGAATACATGCAAATCTAATCCAATCCATGGTTTTGAACCAAGTTTAGACCTTGGTCTTAAACCACCATTGAGAATTCCACCAAAGAGCTTGCAGTCTCATTAAAAATGTATATTAAGGGACAAGTATGCTGAAATCACAAAAAATGACCCATCCCAATTAAAACAATTCCCCCCCCCCCTTTTTTTTGTCAACTCCTCCAACAAATTATATTTATCTGGAAGGCTGGGATACAGTAGGGTTATTGGGCATCTCAAATAATGTGGACTCTTGTTGCAATGAGAATTACAAAAAATTACATTACATGCCCACTTGGCAAAGTTATTTGTAGTTGGAACATGCTCTCCATAATTCTTTTATTATATTAATTATATAATTATGAAGAAGAAATTTATATAATTATGAAGAAAAAAGTTTGTTGCATGGCCCATTGTGGAATCTTTATAAGGATTATCACATTGCCAATCATTACTTTTGAAATAGAATGAGCTTCTGTTTTGAAACAAAGCATCATGTTTATATGTTCACTTTGTTATTTTTCTTCCTCAGATATGATATGCATGGCTTATTATCTTATAATATGAACTTGAATCGACCCCACAGGACCCTGCATTTACATATTAGCAGCTTGCTTGTGTTTACTCTGTCTTTATTTGAAGATAAATGCTTTAGAATTCAGAAAATCATGATATTTTTGTTTTTCTTCATTAGTTAACTTTGAAAAATATGGTGGCCCATAGGGGACATATTTGATAAATTGTTAATTGCAACATTTGATTCCAGTATTGATGCAATTTTTGTGATTTAATCATGAAAAGGATGTCAAATTGGGTAGAAGCATGTTAAATTCAGTAGAACAAGAAAAAAATTGTAAAAAAAAAAACATGAACTTATGCTACTAAAGAGTTTGTTATATATGTGTCAACAGAGAACAATCTAGGTTAGGTGCTTTGCCATGAATGTTGCCTTCTCCCATGCATAAATATCCCGTTTATTATTTTCCTATTGATTTCTTTTTTCCCATCCCCCTTTGTATAAATTCTCATAAGAAAGAAGAAGAAGGCGTTGCTATAAGTGTCAGTAAAATTTCTCCAAGGGTGCCAAGCTGGCATCAATTGGATTTTTGGTTTAGTACCCCTAAACTGCATTAACAGCCACTTGCATGCTTTGGCTATAATATTGATAAGTCCTCGACTATATACTTATTTCTTATAATAGTTTCTTGTTACAGGCTATTTTGATTCAAATTTTAGCAGGTCAGTTTGTAATTATTTTGGTACATTTAACTTCTATTTTTCACCTTGATCAACATGTAAGCCTGTTTAATAATAACCATTTTCATTTTGTAATGCACAGGATGGAATTCCAGCACATCTGCTATCCTCCTCCTCTTGTGCCTATTGCCTCCTGCAAGCCAAGGGAAGTCCAAAGCTGCGTCAGCAAAAGTGTCCATTTCTTCAGCTCTCTCGAGGGTTATTCAATTTCAGAAGGTATTTAGCTTTTCATTACGAAAGAGAACTGTAAATATTAAGTACCGGTAATACCCTGTCACATAAAACACATTCTTGCTGCATTAAAAAAAAAGTTTCAGAAAGCATCGTGATGTGTGTTCAAAGAGAACAATTATATTGGTTTATGATCTCTTACATGAAGAGGCTTAGACTGATTTGGACAGAGAAGGTGCTCGAGAAATTTAGGCCTATTCAAAAACTTCACCCGCCTTGAAATTGGTCGGAGTAAAATAAACTAGAACAGTAGACATCAAGATTTGCAAACAAATACTAGGAACATGTTGTGTATGAAAACATAGTAACAACTTGTGTGATATATCAGGCATGTTGCCTTTGATTTTCACAGCCCTACATGGAGAATCAATAAATGAAAAGGAATATTTCATGCCACAAATTTGCTGCAAGTTAATAATAGTGCAGAAATTGCAGTATCTTTATTTTTCGTACTCCTTTTGTGGAAGTTGAAATGTCTTGACCACATTAGAAAGACCCTTTTTAATCATATACATAAAACAAGCTTTGAAAGTACTTGCATTTTTACCCCTCTACAGGGTAAGAAAAATTGTATTTCATTACAAAAAATATCATCTGATATTTTGATGTTATATCATTTGATGGACCAATTCCAATTCTTTTCTTTGATGTAAATTTGATTTGGTTTTATGTCCTACATTATTGTCCAATAACCCTTTTGTAAAAACACAATTTCCCCCAGTACTACATGTAAGGCTGTCTTTTAAAAATGTTGATCGAAATATGTTGTTCATTGAAATGCGTTGAGTATTGAAATGCGTTGAGTGCTAGTTACATTCTATACAAATAATTTGTTTTCAACACAGACAGGAGGGAGTATTCAAGCATTCCTCGACAACACAAAAGAGACCAAGAGTCAACCGTTCCTTCTGGCAATTGGCAATTCCAAGGCCCGAATCACCAACTACATGATCATTGTGGATCACAAGGCCATTCCATGTTCGGCACGCACGGTCGAAGCAGCAGTAGATTTACTCTTCAAGACCCACTTTGTCTTTGGCCTGCAGTACTGCTTGTCTCTGCGGCAGTTCTGGACTTTTGTCCAGACTGCCATTTTTGAAATCGATATCGGAGTGTCCCGGGAAACACCAAGAGTACGTGAAATTAGATCGAAATTGTTAGCACCATGATTTGCTTCAAATGCCACAAACAGTTTGCAATACCCAAATTGGTTCAACATTTGAGATTGAAACATGGAGTTATTGAAGATGGTAAAGAAGTATTGACCTGTGGGCAGGGAGCTTGTGCGAGAACATTTCATACTTTTCGAGGATTTCGGGGACATTTGCAGACTCACCTTAAAACCGATTTTCCAGATAATAAAGAGCAGTCTAATGAAAATGATAAAGTGAGTGACTTTCCTGAAGAAAGTCTTGAAAGTCTTCAAGAATACAATATTAATAATGATGAGATTGTTGAAGATCAGGATGTATATGAAGATGACATTTTATCTGTAGATACCTTGAACAGGCAGTGTGTAAATGTAATTTCAAAATTTTCAGCAAATAGTGCAAACTCTGGAAAAGTTGTAAATGATGTAGTAGAAACAACCAGTGCGATTGTAGGTGATGTAGTAAAAAGTGCATCGGCAGCCGTTACAGCTGCTTTCTTAAAACATAAGCTGCCTATAGAATCCGAGGCTTATAAGGAGATTCAAACACATTTTGCTATGCTTGAAAAGCCCTTTGAAAATTTGAATTCAGAATATAAGCGGACAAAGTATTGTGAATCAATTGGACTTGTTGAACCACAAGAAATCAAGTTAGGCATCCGATATGATAGTCGTCTCAATAAAAGAACTAAGCAGTATGAACAGATTGCTATTGAAGATACATTTGTTTACGTTCCCATTTTAGATTCTTTGAAGCAGCTTTTAAGCAATAAAGATATATTGCATTTTGCTACTCATGACCATAAGAGCACAGATGGTGTAATGAGAGATTATTGTGATGGTTCACAATTTGAGAAAACCCCTCTTTTCCATGAAGATGAGAATGCCCTCCAAATTCACTGTTTTTATGATGATTTCGAGACTGTGAACCCCATTGGTTCAAAAACAAAAATTCACAAGATAGGTGCTTTATATTTCATTTTGAAAAATCTGCCACCAAAGTATAATTCCAATCTTTCCAATATCAATCTTATAGCTCTATGGTATGCTGAAGATGCCAAGAAATATGGATTTAATGCTATTCTCAAGCACATTGTAAAAGACATTAATATCCTGTCAACAGTTGGCATTGCTCTCCCTAATGGAATTGTGAAGAAGGGGACCATTACTCAAATAAGTGCTGATAATCTTGGTGCTAATTCCCTACTGGGATTTGTAGAGAGCTTTTCTGCTCATTATTACTGTCGATTATGTGTTACAAGTAAGGAAGAGGCACAGAACAAATTCAAAGAGGTTTCAATGGATATGCGCACCAGGCAGACTTATGAGCAACATTTAGAAGAAGCTGAAGCTCAAACTACCCAGTCACATGTGTTTGGAGTGAAACAAAAGACTGTATTGAATGATTGTATTTACTTTCATGTCTTGGCAAACTTTTCACTAGATATAATGCATGATCTTTTGGAAGGCATAGTTCAGTATGAGCTGAAACTTGTTCTAGAGTATTTCATATATGAAAGGCAACCGCCCCTCTTGTCCCAAGATGAACTGAATCAGAGAGTCGCCAGCCATTGCTTAAACCGTACAGATAACAAGAACAAACCATCCTTTATTAAACTTAGGTCAGCTAGGAATGATGTTGGACAGAAGGCTATGCAAGCATGGTGCTTGATTCGAAATCTGCCATTCATAATTGCTCAAGACATTGAAGAAGGAAATGTCTACTGGGAATTGCTACTTAGATTACTAGATTGTATGGACATTATTTTTGCTCCTCAATTGACAGCAGGCTTGATAGCCCAATTGTCTATTCTTACTGAAGAACATCACACACATTTCCAGAAAACCTTTCCTGACAGAAGGTTGTTGCCAAAACACCACTTTATGGTGCATTATCCAACGTGTTTGAGAGAAGTTGGGCCACTCATACATGTATGGTGTATGAGGTACGAAGCGAAACATCACTATTTTGGCCGTGTTGCAGAATCTGTGCGTAATTACAAAAACATTTGTAAATCACTTGCCAAAAAACATCAGACAGCACTAACGTTCCATCTTCAGTCAAACCATCCTTTGGAATATCTGGAGGTTGGGCCAGGTAGTTCACTACTTTTGTCAGATTTAGATGAAAATATTGGACAGATTGTGCAAGAGCAAATCCAAGTAGAGGATCTTTCTACTGAATTATTTGATGCCAACTGGGTTAAAGTACATGGAACACATTATCAGTTGTCACTTCTGGTCTGCCATGATGTTAGCGAGCTTCCTCTGTTTGGTCAAATAGAGCATATCATTGTACACAATAGCACTGTATTTTTTGTACTTGTCCAATTAGATACAGTGTATTACAATTCACACTATCATGCCTATGCAGTAGAATTTAGTTTTCCACGTTGTCATGTAGTGAAGAATCAAAAGGAACTTGTTGACTACAAACCACTAGATTTGATGACAACTTTGTCGAAGACAGACTCGAGGAAGTATGTAGCACCAAGGCATGTACTTTTTAAGTAATTTAAAGCTTTCAAGCTAATGTCTGGTTTTGCTTAGTGGTATCAATTGGTTTTAAAAATAATTTTGATCAATAATATTTTGGACTCTTAATTGTTAACATCTTTAAATTGGTTAATTCGAAACCAAATTGAAGTCAAATAGCTGTTGTATATTTTCTTTTTTTTTCTTACAAGAAAAACAATTCTATGATGTTTGTGCATGAAAGCCAGTGAACTAGAAGTGCATGGACTGATTTTTGTTGTTGTTGTTTATATCCTGTTGGAAAAACGAGCAGCGAATTAGTTGATATAGAAATGCATAATTTTACTTTTTGATTTTTTCTCCCAGGAGTAAAATGGGAAATACATGTTTGTAAACAGAAAGCTGTAAAAGAATGTTCACCTATATTAGAATGAATGTGGAATTTATAGTGTTTTTTTAATGTTTTTGAAACATTTGTTTAACCCTTTACAAGCAGTGAAGGAGATAAAAATCCCCTGAAATAATTAAATCATCCTGAATCTCAATGGTTGCAGGCCTGTGGTAAAAAAAAATCTTGTTAAACAAAACTGCTGGATAAGATTTGTTAGTTTTGCTATTGTTCTTGAAGGCTGCTTCCTAGCATAAGACATTAAAAAGCCTTACTATAATTAGTCTGCGAGCACAGACCATTGGCTTCGGTTTTGCAATTTGCATAGTGCACGATGTAAAATGGAATATGTTTGTAAACAGAAAGCTGTAAAAGAATGTTCACCTATATTAGAATGAATGTAGAATTTATAGTGTTTTTTCAATGTTTTTGAAACATTTGTTTAACCCTTTACAAGCAGTGAAGCTAGGAGATAAAAATCCCCTGAAATAATTAAATCATCCTGAATCTCAATGGTTGCAGGCCTGTGGTAAAAAAATCTTGTTCAACAAAACTGCTGGATGAGATTTGTTAGTGTTGCTATTGTTCTAGCATAAGAAATTAAAGTCATACTATAATTAGTCTGCGGGCACAGACCATTGGCTTCGGTTTTGCAATTTGCATAGTGCACGATGTAGAGTCTGCATTTAGAGACTACATATACACATACAGTTATGCTCCCTTTAAGGGATCATGATATGAGTGAAAGTAGTCTCTGACTGCAGACTCTGAAATATGCACTACGAAACTTGCGAAAAACCGAAGCCGAGAGTCTGCCTGCAGATTATACTAGCAGTTTCCAAGGTTTTTTTTTTTTGGGGGGGGGCACTCTGTATATTTCATATGAAAAAGATTCTGTGATATTTTCCTTCAGCATGCATGTACTAGGATTCAAGGTGAAATGTGTCAAAATTCTTATTAGCTACATAATTCACTCTGATGTAGAAGCATAATGTTTGTTGTTTTTTTTGTTTTGTCTTCATTTATACATGCATTTTGCATCCTGTTTAGTTTCTATTTATTAGAAACGACTTTGATTTTTCATTCCTTGAAAGGAATTATGACATTGTTTAAAGTTTTTATATTGGAAAATTTTTAGTTACTTGTTTCATCCTTTTTTTTTTTTACTTATAAGGGTGGATTCATAATAACAGATTTTGAATGATTTTTAGTTACTTGTTTCATCCTTTTTTTTTTACTTATAAGGGTGGATTCATAATAACAGATTTTGAATGATTTAAAAAAGTGTGTTTTGTTGTATTCAGACAAATGAGTCACAGATTTTGAATACATGACAAAAGGATTTAATGTTGAACCATACAAGATAAAAAACGCTAAGCATCATTGATTTCAACATGAATGAAAACAAGTTGTTTAATTTATTGATTAAACAAGCACCATGTGTTTTTGTTTACGAAAAAAAAATTGTTTCTTTTCACTTCTTGTGTGTATTTGAATATTTTCTGTGCATGTGTTAAGATGGAGTGAGCTGGAATGAATTGTTGGTGTTGAAAGAATGGTGTGTTGAGTTTTTTAAACACTGAGACTAGCATTGAATTGCAATACCAAGAGTAGAAAAGTAGTAGACCTTTAGTGTTATATAACACCA
>JAVYIG010010311.1:0-70244 GCA_035222895.1 Strongylocentrotus droebachiensis
TTGAATGTTCATAAACCCAATATCAAACGAGTGCTCTGATTGGCCATTGGCTATGTTTCGTTGGATGACCTGGAAATATATCGGCCGGGATATGTCACAGATTACCAGTTCGAATGCGTGAACGTACCGTTTCAATAGAAATTGGATAACTCGTATTAATTAAGTCCGTAAATTTCGCCTTTGGAAATAGGTAATACAAACTTTGATAACTGTATATAGCAAAAAAATATATATGCTTTTTTTCTATCTGATTCATAAATCAAATAATTAGATGTAAATTAGGAAAAACGGGGGAGAAAGTCTTTGTACAAAATCGGCTCAATCCCTCCCCCTCCCCCATTGTGTGTGCTGTATGCGTTACCGTCTGTATGTGGGGGATGTTGACAAATCTCAGTTTATTAAAGAATGACCCATACCAGACGGTTATTTCTGTCTACCCGTGTGATGGCTTTTATGCAGTGAGAATCACTAAAAGAATGCTAACATTTTATCAACGTTTGTATTTTTATTGATGGATATGTGACCGGAGAGTCTTTTCTTTCCAGCACCATGTTCCCTCGGAGGGGAAGGCGGCGGAGCCAAGGGGCAAGGGACACTGTGTTCCTACTCTTGTTCACGTTTCCCGTAAGTGCCCCCTTTTACATAGGAAAGGGGCCTCTTTTACTTCGGATAAGTGCCTCTTTTTATTTCCGATGGGTGCCTTTTTTATTTAACAAGTCCCATTTTCTTATGAAAAAGTGCCCCTTCCACTATTGATAAGCGCTCCAACTGACACCTGTGATAAATGCCTCTATTAAAATTCCACAGCTTCCCCATTTTACTTCAACAAATGCCCATTTTCCTTCAAGTACCCTTATCCATTCTCACAAGTGCCGCTATTATCAGTTTCTGAACATCATTCCCTACTTCTTAATTATCTGAGTTCTGTTGTATTAAAGCATCATAAGAAATCTGAACTTGTAACAGGGATAGAGAGGGGGAAGGAGAGAATAGAGACACTGAGACAGTGGCGGATCCGGGCCCCTTCCCCTGGCTCAAGGGGGGGGGGGGTGGGGGGGGGGTGTGATTCGGCACTAAATATTTTCTCACGAATTTGGAAGAAGAAAAAATTCCTCCTTTTAATACTCACCCCCCCCCTCCCTTTTTCGCTTGCTGGCTGACTCGCCGCTCAACATTTTCTCACGAATTGGGCCCCCTATTGGGCCCCTCCCTTGCATCCGGCTGGATCCGCCCCTGGACAGAGAGACAGGGAGAGACAGAGAGCTAAAGAGCAAGAGGCGAAAAGAGAACAGAGAAATACGCTAGAGCGAAAACAGAATCGCTCAAGAATACAATACAATAACGGACCTAATAATACAATCCACACAAAATGTAGTGCCTAGCAAGGTAGTGTAAATGTGATTGTAGTTGACATTCATACATTTTGAAGAGATATGGGATTGAATCTGGTCATTTCTATTTCAAATATGAACCAGTGGTTACACTTTATCAGGCGCGTAGCCAGGGGCGGGGGCGGTGGGGGCGGTCGCCCCCCCCCAAAACGCCGGCCAAAAAAAAAAGAGAGAGAAAGAGAAGAAAAAAAAGAAAGATGACGTAGGAAGAAAGAGGGAAAAAGAGTCGAGAACGGTACAACGAATCGTCAAATCTTCCGCGCTTCGCGCGGGAAGGGGGAGACTGAGTTCAAATTAAGGATTAAGGACGGGAAAGGTACAACGAATCGCCTTCTTTCTCTAATTATTTAATGAAACGTCAAAGCTTCGCGTGAGAGGGGGGAGGGACTGAATTCAGACAAGGATTACGAGTCGAGAAAGGTACAACGAATCGTCTTCTTTCTCTAGTAATATAATGAAACGTCAAAGCTTCGCGCAAGAGGGGGGAAGGGACTGAATCAGACAAGGATTACGAGTCGAGAAAGGTACAACGAATCGTCTTCTTTCTCTAGTAATATAATGAAACGTCAAAGCTTCGCGCAAGAGTGGAAGGGACTAAATTCAGACAAGGATTACGAGTCGAGAAAGGTACAACGAATCGTCTTCTTTCAAAGCTTCCGCGCTTCGCGCGGGAGGGGGGAAACTCCCCCTCCCTGCACCCACCCCCCTAGGGAGCGCGCTTCGCGCGCCCTTAAAGTGTTTACGCACGCTTCGCATGCTCATTACCGCCCCCCCTAAAATGAAATCCTGGCTACGCGCTTGCACTTTATGTACTCTACTTTAAGTCGTGAACATGAGATAACATTACCATAGTGTTTTTATTTAACCCCAAGTAAAAATGACTCATCGGTTTCATGATTATAACATGAAACAGCAACTGTGGGCAGAGAGAGAGAGAGAGAGAGAGAGGAAAGTCAAAGGTGAATGGGAGAAATCGAGAGTGGCACGAATTCACATGGTAACGGGGAATATGAAATACGAGTAAGTAGTGGCGTATAGCTTTAGACGGCATTGTAAATGGATCGGCCATCACGACAGCAGTCCACTCTCGAAAATGACGTAGTCTTTGCGCTGAAGCCGTTTTAGAGTAGGTCATCCCTTGTGGAGGCTTTTATGTAGTGCGCGTCCTACTAAAAGAATGCAAACGTTTTATCAACATTTTATTATTTGTATTATCGTATGTAATGACCGGAGAGTCTTTTCAGATAAGTGCCTCTTTTAATTTCTAATAGGAGCCCGTTTTACTTTTAACAAGCGCCTTTTCTTTGGTAGAAAAAGGGGCCCCTTCCTCTTCTTTGATGAATGCCACTTATCACCTCTGATAGGTGCCCTTTTTGTGTTGACACGTGCCCCCTTCTTATTTCTAATAAGAGCCACTTCCATTTCTCAATAAAAAATGATGCATGCGCATGAGTTCATTACACGATATATCCGCGCTCGAGTTGAGGTCGTTTGTATCTATTGCACGGAGACGTTAGGCTGAGTGCGATAGATACGCACAGATACACACAAATACACACAGCAATAACGATATTTGAGAATGTATACTATTATCTAGATCTATTAGGAATAAAACATTGTCAAAATCTTTCCATAAATTGTGGTAAATATAATTATTCCACCATTAGAAAATATAGCCCCTAAAACACTTCTGCTTCCGAGAAATTGACAAACTAAAAATTTACCAGTGCTCCCGGTGAATTTCATATATTTCAAATAGCGCCTAATGCCATTCCATGGTAGCTGCGACCGTGAAAATCTCAGAATATGCAGTTCTAATATATAATTTCTAAACGAGAATAGCAAATCGGTCGATTGTACTGAGTTAAAAACATTGTTTTGAAGCTTAAGTAATATCAGTCTTGAGAGGGTGCTATATAACATAAAGATTTAATTATTTAACACGTTAGACTCGATTTAAACCAAGACAACGATCATTAAATATTGTAAGTCTGAATATGCTTCAAATACGTTCATTTAAACCACATTCATGACCCCATACCAAAACTTTGTATTACCTTTGCAAAATTATTTTGATATACGATGTCATTAAATATACATTTAAATTTCACATGGATATTTCTTTTTTCTCTTTCAAATTTACCGCTGGCGATTTGTTCGGCAAATACTCATTTCTGTAAAATGGAACCGTTATAAACAGTTTGAAATACATTTCTGTCATGAAAGGCATTTATACTTAATACGTCGTTATAATGAGTATACACAATTTCATTTTAATTTACCTCACCCCCGAACTTCGATTGTTACCCTTTTAAACAAAAACGTTTTCAGTTCTTATATTGGTGGTCGAATTTTTTCTTCTTTTTCAGATAGTGTATATAATATCTAAAAAAAGAACATGCATCCTTTGAGGCAGGAAGCTTTTATTATAACAGGAAGCAACCTATGAGAGCAATATCCCCCTTAAAGATAATGACCAGTTTTGGTCATGCGATTGCATTGTGAAAGAAACATTGTGAAATCGATCAGAAGAGGTTGACCATGTAGCATATAAGTATTGGTGTGTACTGCAAGGTTCTGGAATCATCAAAGTCATAAGAAATTTTGCCCAGTCTTTGTAAAGTTACAAGCCCTGTACACAGAAAGATGTGTATGGGACTACGCGACACGTGCGCGATAACTATTCGGTCCAGATAGATATAATAATTTACCAAATATATCAATTAGTAGGCGATTTCCCGGTAAAATTTGTATCATCTCGTATTAGTCAAACATATTCTTTCACATGATTTGTAAAAAGAGCTTCCATTTCACTTTCCAAAGCTGGTCTATGCCTTTGAAGGTGACGATTGTAAATGCAACTCATATCAGACATTTAAACGAAATTATATCAGACTCTCTTGGGTTTAGGTGTATGTTTGATTAAAATATTTCTTCAAATATAATATAATTTTTTAGGATGTCTCTTTATTGCAGGAGGAGACGTCGCAAGATTAGTCACAAATTTACCAATCTTTATTTGATCTATTGAAACTTGAAAATTCACCCTGATGTTAAGTTGTTTTCATATAATATAAAAAGGAAAAAGAAAAAAACACATGTGTAAAATTTAGAACAAAATCCGAATAAAACAGCTATACGGTATTGAAATGAGCCACTCATTGTACTTTCAACATACACGCACACATGCATGATGTAAATTCACGCGCACACACACAATTATTATTTTAATTAATGTGTGTTGGGGGGGGGGGTAAGAAATCTTATATGAAATTGCATGTTTGTCTTTCAGCCGTTGCAAATACAGGCAGCTGCAAAATTAATGATCTCATAACAAACCGCTTAGAATTGCACGAAGATATTATTAACATAATTTATTAATATACATTCAGAATTACATAGAACTTCCCTGTATAGGTCTGTATCGGTTTTGATACGTAGTATGTATTTCGTAAACACGATGGATGCGGGTACTTTAATAGCCTTCTGTATGATTAATACATTTCCCCGCATAATGCAGCGACTGATACACAGTATCTCATTGATCAAACTGATCTCTTTGCTCAAAAAAGGTTTCATGAAATTACCTTGCTTTGCGGATAAGAAATTACGTATGCAACATAGTACATGATATGAGGTTCGTTCAATGATATGACAACAAACAATTCTTAGCTGACGTATCCATGTAATGATATTTTTTTCAAAATGTACTAATAATAATTAATTGGGAGATTGAAGAGATGAAGTACGTGAGGTAAGTTGCGATGACTGCAACAGTTGTACTTTTTAAATTTACCTCCATATTTTCATTTCATTGCTGTGATTGCCCTCCTTCTGCATATTTCTATATGAATAATTATTGGTAGTGTGTCGAAGCTACATTTTATTTAAATGTAAAGATTAATCATTACTATATTGTATACACGTTCAAACAATCAGCTATATTTTGTATATGTGTTGTATCACTATATTGTATACACGTTCAAACAATCACCTATATATTTTGTATATGTGTTGTATCACTGTAATGTATATGGATTTGTATGTTGCAGACGAAACTAAATTCGATGTATTTCAATTGTTAGGTTACAAATTGAACCTCATCTGGAACACAAGTCGAGAGTGGCGAACGACCAAAGTCCAACTGTCGCGTGCACAGTGGGGAAAACACTGCGGGCAGCGGCATCGGTTCTTTGTCAAGGTCTCCCCCGTCACGCTCTCCGTTTGTCGAAAGCATACAATAAGTAATTATGTGAAGGGATATACATGTATTTGCTAATGATTTGTATTGGCCACGTGCTTTGCCCTCCAAATCTTTGGAAGGATAACATTAACAGTTATAAGGGAGCTAAATCTGACAGCTGCACCCCGCGAGCTGCACTAACAGCGAGCAAAGGAGGGGGGGGGGGGGGGGGGAGAGCACACATACACATAAACAAAGTTAAAGGGGGGTTTAACCAAATACCCCCCCCCCTCTGCGCACGCGCCTGGTAGTAGTAGTAGTAGTAGTAGTAGTAGTAGTAGTAGTAGTAGTAGTAGTAGTAGCAGGATTAGTAGTGAGCACAAAGGAGGCTGGAGACGGAGAATTCGGGCAACCAATGCAAGGCCTGCTTATTTACCGAAAATAATTCATCGAGTAGTAGTAGTTGTAGTAGTAGTAGTAGTAGTAGTAGAAGTAGCAGTAGTATATACAGTTATACACTCAGTGAACAAAGAAAATGGTCTCTCTTTATTGTTCAAAATTGTCATGTAAATCGTTAACTAAATATTATAAAATATACATCATATTAAAGGAGAATTAATACTCTCCAAACATAAATCAAGATCAAGTTTTGTACTTTCACACTTGGAGGAACATATCCGTTTAACCGTTAGAAGATTTGATTCAGAAAATTGCAGAAATAGAGCAAGTAGCCATTCGAATGTTAATGAAAATATGCATCCGTAAGATATTCATGTTCAACATTGCATTACATAGAATGATATGGATGTCAACTGCAGTTTCAAGACTGCATGATTTATTATAAGTCGGGTCAAGATGCCTCCCCTTTTGTGTGTCTCGTCATTGAGTTGTTGTTGTTTTTTCCTTTATTTATTGCCTAAATTTGCCACGATGAGATGGAAATGCTCATCAAAACATTTGATTGGTCAGATGCTTCACTTTTGCAATTGTTTTTAGAGACCCATTTTTTGTTAAATGACTATACTCAATCATGCGGGAATGGTATGATTCCAATTGCTTTATGTTTATTTTTATTAATGAATGATACATTTACATTACATATTTATTTAAATATCTAATTATACACACTAAGAAATAAAGGTGCAACTGGGATGCAGATTTGCATCCGCCTACGAGTATATGGCAGATGGTGCTGGTATAATAGCGGAATTGCACCCTAATTTCTAGGTGTGTAACTAGTATCCACTTTCTGTATTAGCTGAGTCGTACATAGCAACAGTATGACGATAAAATATCCATTATCTGTGTCAACTCTCGTGGAAATAAAAATACAATGCGAACGGAAATGAGATGGAGAAGGCTGCTTGGAAAGAAATTCTTTGGAAAAAAGTAAGTTCGTAGATGAAACAAAATATATTCCGCACAAGAATAATAGATGAGGAACAAGAGTCCAAATAAGTGCCATATTCTCGTTTCGAGCATTGCTAGAAAGGTAAAGTTTAAACTTCGATATGAAACTCTCTAGTGATTGTTGTTGTTCTTAACTCCAATAATAAATTGTTCCACAGAAAGGACTCTGCCACCGAAAAAGACCAAGAAAGGCGGAACTGTTACTGGAAATAAGCTGTTGACCTTTAAAAACAAATTGTGAGGAGAAGAAGAAGACGACGACATTTTCGAAGAAGAAGAACAACAACAGATATCCCTTTTCGTCTCAGTAGCATGACCAAGTCTGCACAGTAGCAATGACGGACATAATACATACAATAAACTTTAGCGCTATACTTTAAAGTCTTAACTGCATGTCAAGAGTATGAATATTACTCTTGTCTCATGGGGTGTTGATCTCGTGGGCCGTATGTCTCGTCTAATGACTCTGGTATTCATAACACAACTCCAATTAATCACCGATCTCCAATAATAAAAGTAAGTTCGGAAGAAAATTGATATTGCACACTTATGTCATATATTGAAATATATTTATGTATGACCTGTAAACATATTTCACCCTTTCCTCTGTACGACCATGCATTATGGCGGCATGGGCACACAGAAGATTTTTGTTTTATGTTGGGGTCCGGGGGGAAATTCAATGAATTATTGAAAATTTAATGCATTTTCTTTGTGTTTTTTTATTTGTGGGAACTGCCCCCTACCCTAGCCCCCGCTGCGTAGGTCCCCTAGTTGATAAGCATAGTAGCATACACATGCTTTAGCAGTCACGCAAAACAAACACTGGCAAATTATTATTCAATAAAATCTGAGAATGTATACTATTATCTAAATCTATTACGAATAAATCATTGTCAAAATAATTCCATAAATTGTGGTAAAAAAAAAAAATATTTCAACTATATGAGCGACAGTGTATCAAAAGACCAATTCACCAATTTTTCATGTGTATGTAATTTTCAAACTAAATCTGGTCAATGCATTTATTCACTGCAAGGTGAACAGCGCCATCTACATGTTCCAAGGATAAGTCCATGTTTACACAGGAAGGTCATTAGGGACTTTTAAATTTGACGTCACTGCCAGTGCATTGAAAGGACGTCAAATTGCCTTAAAAGGGCAGTCCACGTTCTCCGTTGTGCAAATCTAAAAGTCCCTATTGCTGTGCCAAATTGCATCCGATTGGCCATGGATCTGCTATTATTGTCTAAGTATTGATCCTGTAATTCTACTGTATCCATGTTCGTGTGTGCAGTGACTGTACATTCAACAATGATGTGTAATCGTCCATGACCTAGCATCGTTTATCCATCCATGAATGAACCTGCATTCAATCAGCAGATGTATTAGATTTATTGTATTATTACTTTCTTTCTTTCTTTTTTTGTATTGTTGTATCTAAGTTGAGGGCTGCGGGCACATCAAGCTACTTTGCTTATTTATGTAGCCCTCCTGCATCTAATTTATGTTAATTATGCATTATATATATTTGTTTATTTTCGTTTATTATCCGTATAAAATTATATACATTTAAAATATTGTATCAAACCATATTATGTTCATGAAAATGTATGATGAAAAAAAGAAAAAGATGCAGAAACCAATAAATCAAATCAAATCAAATCAAATCAAATCACTGTAACCCTCTGATCTCACCTCTCTGTATAACCGAATGGGGGTGTGCAAGTGGACCACTACACCGGGGTTTCCCCCTACTCTTATACAAATATTGCAGTGGGTTCTTAACGCGCAAAGGTAGTGACTCTCATCTACACGGGGCCTTCATTTAACGTCCTATTCGAGGAGTGGATTTACTAAATGCGCCTTCCATGATAAACCAATTGGGGTATTAATTTAAAGAGGATAAGGGTGTTCAAGAGCCTTAGATAAGGTAAAATGCATCTCTCTATGTTTAAAACAGGTTTGAATGTCGGGAGATACTTGTACGATCTACTAATTACGTACTCGTGTATTGAAATATATAGATATATAGAATGACACAGGGCATAAACAAATATCATCCGTATATAGTATGAAAATATACCTTGCATAACATGTAACAAGCTATGCATTATCGAAAGTCTATATATGTACATTTGAATCATTATTAAAGGTACTATGTCCCATTTGCAGGCCAAAAAAATGAAAAAGTTAAATTCCAACTGCATTTGAAAGATAATACTAATTTAGAACTTCCCTAAAAAAGGTGGGGCTTGAAAATGTCTTCAAGTGGGAAAATAACGACTATTAGTTGTCGAATCGACTTTAGGGCTATAGAGCCCAAAAGTAATAGTCTTGATTTTCAGACAATTGCACCGAATGGTCATACGTTTTATGCTGCGCAAAGATTCAATCAGTTTAATCTTGGCCATCACAAGAAGTGGGTTATTGATGCAGACAAATGCTCATGTACCCTTTACAACTCTTTTCATGTATGTTATTACCAAAGAAGAAAAAAAGCCAGTCAGTCACTCAATAGTGTCTGACAGTGAAGTCTAGCAAGTAAACGGGTTTCCTTGCATAATTTGAATATGAGGACACTGCTAACGTTTAAATTTCACAGATAGGACATACATGACATATTCATAATTCCTGCAAAGTTCTACAGCATTTGAGGTTGGCTGCAAAAGGGACATAGTACCTTTAAAAGAATGAAATGATTGATACAATTGTTTCGTCCCTTCTTTTCTCTTCCGAATTCTTGTCTGCTTTTTTTATCGTAATAAATCATTTTTACCTCCTTTTAGTAGCCTAAGGCTTCTCTCTTTCGTTATATTTGCAATAACTGTTTCTACCCGCGAATCGTTGTTTGGTCTCTTGTCGGTCTGGGGTCGATCTCGTTAAAGTGACTGGACTATAATTGTAAATTATATGCAATCAAATCAATGATGATCAACAAAGTATATCTGTTTGATGGTATTTACCTCGCATCGTATTTATAATGATAATCGTGTTTACCCAGGGAGGCCTCATCAGCATCTTAGCTGTTCTGCATGAGAGCCCTGCAATTACTATCATAATTATTACTCCATCAATTGCCTGGTACCGATTAACCCCTGGATGGAAAGTGGCAAACGAGGATTAATATATTGTCAAAGGACGATAGTACCGGGTTGGGATTCGAACCCTGAATTCTAAGATTGAGGGCCATTTGAATGAACCACCTTACCTCGACACCCCTATACGAATATAAGCATTTCAATGTAGGATTTAAATTTAAAACTTTAGTACACACAGAGTTGATTTACCATAAGATTTTTTTTTAATTTGATTTTAATGCAATCTCACGGTCGACAAAGTTGCACAAATGATTAATTTTGTCCAAACATTTGTGTTAAAAAAAAGCGCACTGTGCCAGCTTTTATTATTATGCTCACACAAGAATTTAATGTCATTGCAAGTTAATTAAGTTAATTCAAACTTTAAATATTTTCCCTTGCCCCCCCCCTCTCTCTCTCTCTCTCTCTCTCTCTTTCTCATTTGTAACTCTTTATCTATCACTTGATCATCTGTCTCCCTCCCTCATGTGTCCACAAATATCTCAATCTCTTTCTGCCCCTCTCGGAGCTTTCTTTTTAATCATCCTTACAGATCAGTCAAAAGATTCTTACAAATGAACACATATAAATAAAAAGAAACAGATAACAATGGAAAAGACCAAAAAATGTCAAAGATACCAACCTAATAAAATGTTAGACTTATTTATCTCTTAATGTGCGAATATTACAATGACTTCATTGCATAATACGAAAATGACTTTTTAGACTATACAAATGAAATTGAAATTTCCCTAATGTGGGGACATTCTTTGGGATATTGGCGATAGTATTATACTCAGTGAATATATGAATTGTTGAAACTTACATACGAAAGGTTATCAATAAGTTTAATTCACCTGAACAACGCCGTTCTACTCCGCTTCATTATCTCAGTTAGAATAATTGTTTTGTCTCTTTTATCTTCTGTTCATTTCATATTTCACGATTGCCTTTTCCTCTATTTTATTCGAGTCATTACTCCACCCCCCTAATATCTCTCTTTCTCTCACATTCATGCACATATACACATGAACAAACATTCACAATCTTTCCCTAATCCTCTTCTATCCATTGGTCCCTCCTAGTCTTGTGTAACAAATCTAAAAAAACTAAAATGTTAACCAAATGTATCTAAATATGGAGCTTTAAAACTTTGAAAAAAATGCATTAAATATCTCTTGATTTAGTTCACCGTTAACAAGAAAAAGCAGTAGCACCATGTTCTGTTAGACTGTATCTCTTCTCAGCCTTTTTCATTGACCGACATAAGATTCCATCAAAATGTATTTATTCAATATAATTGTAAGTGTCCACATACATTATGCAGCTGACAATTGTGGTTATAGCCACAAAAATACGTTACAGAAAATGTGCAAATATAGAAATATTTTGTGGTTAAAATACATGGAATATTGAACAATGCATTAAATTAATCGGCTGAATATATGTGTCAAAAAAGCAATTTTTTTAAATCACCCTCTCTCTCTCTCTCTCTCTCTCTCTCGCTCTCTACATATATATTTATTTATCCATATACTCATGGATATATTCCAATACATATATATAATTCTCTATGAGTCTGTGTATTATTATGATACAACATGTATATGTTAACTTATTTATTAATGATTTATTTGATTTACATTAATTAAAGGGATAGTTGAGTTCTTATTTAAGACCGCAAATGCCTTCAAAGTGCATGGTTATTGCTCTTATTCTTATTTAGTGCCCATTTAGGACCTTAAAATGCCATGAAGGTAATTTTAGACCGCAAAATGTGTGAAAGTTAGATTAAATATGATCATACCAATTCAGCTCCACTTTCAAATAAATACGGTGACCGTTAATTAATTAATTACTTATAATACAAATACACGGATCAGCCGGTTGTGCTTATTATAACCAACAGGAAAAGCCAACAAAAAGCAAACAATGGCATTGGCTGTAATAAAACGTATAAGGCGCTATCTCTTTTCTTCAACGGCCGGTTCAAAATGACCGAATATATGTAAGGGCCCTACACCTATAAGGAAATTATTATATTTATGGATATTTCAGCCGTCTCTGAACGGATATTGATCAAACATAGATTATTTTGCCATTTCAATTGTAAGTTCTTTCAAATGCTACAATCAGTTTTTCATTATCTCACAAAACTCAGTTATCCCTTAGTACCTTTGAGACGAAAGTAACTAAGCATTTATACATGTATTGCAAGAGCTCCCAGTAATTATTTATTATTCTGTGTATACGAATATTACTAGATTCCGTCTATAATTCTTGAGAGGCGTGACTTTCTTTCATTTCTAAATTCCAATGGATATAAGGGGAATTTCCCCCTTGTTAATTGATTATTACTACAGTGGAGTTTATCACAGAGAGAAAAATATATCAAGAGACCTAAAAAAAATGTTATATATGTTACAATTATACAAATACATTGATACAAATAGTTATATGTATATTCATTTTTATGTTGAATTAAATGGAATGCCTAAAACCATGATAGAATGCATTGACACTTGAAGTGAGATTAAGTAGTGATAATGATAATTATATCTTCTATTTTGTTTTGAAACCTTTTGATTGTCATTGCCAACAAAATAAAATATCTTCATGCAGCATTTGATCAGATTTGAAAGTTTCAGTTATTGTTGGTTTCGTTTTTATTGTGAATTCATCATAACCCAGCAGCCCCCACTCATAACTACAAGGACAAGCAGTGGCGTATTAATCTCTTCAGATGGAAGGGATGAAGGTGAAGTCGCAATGAGGCCTATAAATATATCTCACGCAAACTTTGGACCTCAACGTTGTCCAATCAGACCTCAGAAATGCGACTCCAGCTGTTCTTCCTGAAGTACCCCATACCTACATGACTATGAAGCCTATACTGAATTGTAGATCCCGAGCTGGTACTAGCCAACAGGTCTCCTATCCCACAGTAGACGATCGTGATGATGCTGCGATTTACGTTAGCCCCACTCTCGTCCGCAAGCAAGGGAAGACACATTCACATCTGAAGGAGGAGCCTACTTATGTTAACACCGAAGATGCATCAACTTATTGTGAAATGAGTACAGATAAGCGAAGCATTTTTAAGGATAACACTGATGGTCTTGATGATGTGTTAACAACTTACCTTTAAAGAAAGGGAATCGAAGTGTAATTGGGTAAAATCAATGTTATTTACCATATAATTGTAGTGAGTATGTTTGCAACCTTTTCCTGTAACGAACACAATATACGAATTCTATCTTAATCATAGCAATGGTGTAAATGATATAAATAAAGTACAGATATTTGAAACAACGTTAAGGATAACGATAATGGCCTAGATTGCATGTTCACAACGTACTTCTAAATTAAGGTATTTGAATTGTTAATTGGTTACTTTATTAGTTAAAGAGTTAAACAGATAATTGGTCGTATACATTTTACTGTTTTCAAACACTTCGCTTCTTAGTATACAAAACGAACTTTAATCATAATGCAAATGACAAAAATTTCAAGTTTCAATGGATACAAAACATTTGAACTTGTGTTTGTCAAAATGTCACTATTATTTATGAATTAGAAATGGGACGTGTACATCTATCAACACAATCGTATGAACAATTTGTTTTTGTTAACCTGCATCCATAGGCGGCCCTCCCGGAGGGCAGGGGGGGGGCACAGTGCCCTCCCCCCACTTTTTCAAGCACCCGAAAATGCCCCTTTTTACATAGGAAAAGTGCCCCTTTAACTTTGTAAAAAGTGCCCCTTTTTACAAAGTTAAAGGGGCACTTTTACTTTGAAAAGTGCCCCTATTAATTTTTAAAAGTGCCTCTTCCCCTTTTCAACTGTGATAAGTGCCCCTTTTATTTGGACACGTGCCCCTTTTCCTTCGACAAGTTCCCTTTTTTCTTTGCAATAAGTGTCCAATTTCCATTCTCATAAGTGCTCTTTTCAATCTCTAGTAAGTGCCCCTTTTCAGGTACGAGAAGTGCCTCTTTTCACTTTTGATTAGTGCCCCCTTCACCTCTGATAATTGCCCTATTCAAATCTGAGAGGTGCTTCTTTTACTTTGACAAGTGCCCCTTTTCCTTTGTAATAAGTGCCCCTACCCCGTTTAATAACTACCCCCATTTTAACTCGGATAAGCGCACCTTATATTTTCACATGTGCCCCTTTTCCTAATGATAAGTGTCCCATTAAAAAGAGCCCCTTCCCCTTCTCACAAGTGCCCCTCCTCTGGTAAATGACCCTTTTCAGGTACGAGAAGTTACTCCTTTTTACTTTAGATAAGTGCCCCCTTAACCTCCGATAAATGCCCCTTTAAAATCTGATCGGTGTCCATTTTCCCATTTTCTTTGAACCAATGCCCCTTTTCCTTTCTAATAAGTACCCCTTTTCCTAATGATGAGTGCCCCATTAAAAAGAGCCCATTCCCATAAGTATCTCTTCTCTGGTAAATGACCCTTTTCAGGTTCGAGAAAATACTCCTTTTCACTTCAGATAACTGCCCCGATAACCTACGATAAATGCCCCTTTAAAATCTGATCGGTGCCAATTTTCTTTCAACTAATGCACATTTTCCTTTATTATAAGTGTCCCTTTTCATATCAGGTCATTGTCCCTTTTCAAGGGCGACAAGTGCCTCTTTTCACCTCTGATAATTTCCCTTTTTGACAATGATACGTGCCACTTTTCCTTTCTAATAGGGACCTGTCCCTCCTTTCACCTCCTATAAATGACCGTATCAAAATCTGATGGGGGCCCCTTTTCCGTCGAAAAATGCCCATTTCCTATTTTCATGACTGACTTTGTTCATTTTTTGAAGGTGTAAGAAGTGCCCCATTTTCACCTCTGATAATTACTCTTTGTACTTAGACAAATGCTCCTTTTCTTTTCAGATAAGTATCCCCTTTTCCTCTCATCATTAAACGCGCACAAAATTTCAAGCAACTAAGAGCAATTTCTCCCAAAGCTCGTTCGCTACACTCGCACGCATCTATAGATGATATACTTATGTTACTTATCAAAGGTCTATTCAGTCTTCCGTTATGAGAATGTGCTTATAACCCCATCAGGATTGGGTTTTGTCCTCGTTATAAGATGTAATTTTTCCACTGCGATCTCACAAATATTACATTTTTCATTGCTCGCTTCGCTCGCTCGCAAATAATTTTTCAGACCATCACACACAACCGCAAAGCATGATGCTTAAGCAATATCTTGTATTGTGTATAAAGTGAAACAAATATTGAAATCATCCCTGATAATGAAATCACAATGTAGGGGTATCTACCTATGTCTAAAAGATTGTATATTTTCGCTTTGAGATTTCCCTTTGTAGGTGCCCTTTTTCCAGAAAGTGCCCATTTTTCTTGGTGCCCCCCACTTTGGAAGTCGCTCGGCCGCCCCTGCCTGCATCCTTTCCTTGCTCTTAATAGCAAACACTGAATTTTAATCGTAGTTAGGATAAAAATAGTATGAACGTAAACTGTACATGTATTTGAAATTCGATTGCATGTTTTTATTGTGAATGTACATTTTTTATAACATGTTTTGCATCCTTCTCTGATCTAATAATATGAAAACATTGATCTATTTTCTGGCTCTTTCAGTTTTGGGGTGTGGTCTGTGGGTGCTGGCTAGCACTGTGATGCACAGTATTGGTATCTTACCTTAGGTCCTCTTTCAATCTGTTAATGATGTGAGTTTACTGTCGGTGGCATACCGAATACCGGTGTGTTGGCTCAGTCAGTAGAGCGTCCGCCTCACAACCGGGAGGTCGTAGGTTCGAACCCCGGCCGCGTCATACCAAAAGACGAAAAAAGACGGGAGTTGCTGCTACCTTGTTTGGCATTCAACAATAAGGGGGGATTAGAGCAACGTCGATCTGGCGCTGCTCAGTGGCTGCCGGGCTCACGATCAATTGGGCAAAAAGAATTTCCATTTTCGGTTTAAATTAATAAAATTTGGAGTGGGCTTTAAAAGTTTATTATTATTATTATACACACAGTATGTCATATTATTTCATGTTCAATGTTGCATCCAGTCATTGTTATTATTACTCAACAGCTGTTGTTATGGAGACACATGTATAATGCAATAAAGGGCATACTGTGGGGGAAAAATAACAACAAATAAACATTGTATTTGATCAATAAAATTATTATAATAATTATCAGTTTTCTCTTAACTTATTGTTGTGTATTAGGCCTATTTATGATAATGAGATATGACGGAATATTCCATTCACCAACAAATATCTAAGGAAATAAGAACATTTATTTCACTGGATATTTATTAAGTGGGTATTGCAATGATATAATAACATCTCCGAGTGGAATTGGGTACTTCTTTGCAATTTCATGTTCACATATACTACTACTACTACTCCTGCTACTACTACTACTACTACTACTACTACTACTACTACTACTACTACCAGGCGTGTACGCAGAGGGGGGGGGGGGGTATGGGGTTAAACCCCCTTTAACTTTGCTTATGTGTATGTGATGAAGGAACCCCCCCCCCTTAAAAAAAAAAAAAAAAAAAGTGGTAATGGGTGACCCCAAAAAGCCGACCCCACCCAAGGAAACGAAATACCGATCGGCCAAATTTTCAAATTTTGGGACACACCTACAAAAAATGTGCTCCCCCCCCCCCCTCTCCTTTGCTCACTGTTAGTGCAGCTCGCGGGGTGCAGCTGTCAGATTTAGCTCCATTATATATCTTTTAATATTATCCTTCCAAAGATTTGGATGGTAAAGCACGTGGCTAATGCAAATCATTAGCAAATACATGTATATCCCTTCACATAATGACTTATTGTATGCTTTCGACATACGGAGAGCGTGAAAGGGGAGACCTTGACAAAGAACGGATGCCGTTGCTCGCAGTGTTTTCCCCACTGTGCACGCGACAGTTGGACTTTGGTCGTTCGCCACTCTCGACTTGTGTTCCAGATGAGGTTCAATTTGTAACCGAAGAATTGAATTACATTGAATTTAGTTTCTTCTGCAACATACAAATCCATATACATTACAGTGATACAACACATATACAAAATATATAGGTGATTGTTTGAACGTGTATACAATATAGTAATGATTAATCTTTACATTAAAATGAAATGTAGCTTCGACACACTACCAATAATTATTCATATAGAAATATTGGCATAAAGGCATGACAAAATTCGTCCCTATTTTCACGAAATGACGGTAGTGAATGAAAATCGCATACAATTCGCATGCATATTTTCCTCACTACCGTCACTTCGTGAAAACAGGAACGAATTGTATCAATCATTTCAATCTTTTAAGAATGATTCAAATGTACCTATATAGACTTTCGATAATGCATAGCTTGTTACTTGTATAAGCAAGTTATATTTTCATACTATGTACGGACGATCTATTTTAATACACGCGTACGTAAAGCAGATCGTACAAGTATCTCCTGACATTCATACCTCTTTTAAACATGGAGAGGTGCATCTTACTGCATTTAAGGCTCCTAATCTCCTTTTCCTCTTTAAATTGATACGCCCATTGGTTTACCGTGGAAGTCACCGTTATTACGTACCGAGTAGAGTATGTTACATATCTTTCACAGGCACGCGCTTAGTATTTGTCTCCGTCAGAGCATGGAGATTATAGCTTATCCATGAATGGGATGCAATTTGCTACAGCATTGACCTTCCTGTGTATACATGGACTTAACTTTGTTAGATGGCGCTGTTCCCCTTGTAGTAAATATATGCATTGACCGGCTTTAGTTTGAAAATAACGTTCACATAACAAGTTGGTGATTCAGTCTTTTGGTAGATCTCTCCCATTGACAATGTTACTAGATCTTTCCTATAATGAATGTTGCTGGAGGCATATTTTGATATCAGGTTTAAATATAGGAAAAAGAGAACTATATCTAAAGGCCATACATATTTTTCAATTCCTTCTCGTCTCAGTAGCCTTACTAAGTCTGAACAGGATCAATGACGGAGAGTATAAATAAAATAAACTTCGCTGCTATAGTTTAACGTCTAATTTACAGGTCAAATGAGAGCAATTTCCCCTTAAAGGTAGTGATTACAACTGAAATTGCAAGTCACGATCCTATCAGAAATTTAAACGAAATACATCAGACTTTCCTGGGATAAGGTGTATGTCGATCGTTAATTCGGATGATGGTAGGTCCGGAGAACAAAACAATACTGCTCACTCATTTTGTATATTGAATCTCCTTGGCTTCACAGAATTACTTGAAGTTTTAACGTAAAAACATCTTTCGAACTTACAATTTAAGTATGGGGGATTATAGTAGTGTGGTTTATTATGGGTATTACTTAAACAACATTCTATAATTTCTTTAACTGTCTCAGGATTTAATTGCATAAATATTCTTGTGATCTACGATGTCATTAAAATTGCATAGTTGTTATAAATATATTTCTATTTTGTTTTCTTTAGTCTTCAAAGATACCGCTGGTCCTGTTTTTGTTTTCATGCAAATACTCTATTCTGTAGCCTAAATTGGATCCATTATCAACGGATGATATTAATACATTCATGTCATAAAAGGCCGTCATATTTTATTACATTATCATAAAGAGAATACAAAATTCCATTCAAATTTTCCTCACCCCGTTTTTCAAATGTTACCAGTTTGAACAAAAGTGTTTAAAGTTCTTATATTATATTGGACGTCCAAAGGTGGTTTCTATTTCAGATAGTGTATTAAAGTGTATCTGTCTGAAAACATGCATCATTATATTAAGCAGGATGCTTTCGTTACTAACAGGAAGTAACATATGAGAGCAAATTCCCCTTAAAGATAGTGATTACAACTGAAATTGGAACTCGCGATCCTATCAGACAAACGAAATACATCAGACTTTCCTGGGATAAGGTGTATATCGGATTGAATTTTTTCCAGAAATAATAACATTTTAAGACTTCAGTTAGGACGAGACGTCGCAAGATACTTCACAGATTTACCAATTTGCATTTGATTTATTGCAACTGTAAACATTTATGACGTACTTATTTTTTGATCGGATTTGTTCCAAATGTCACAGATGTGTTTCTTCATTTTACCCCTCTTCTATTTAAAACAACTTAACATCATGGTGGACTTTCCCTTTAATAAGGTGACTCGGTAACATTGCCTCAGATTCTGAAACAAAATCCTGGGTTTAACTCATGCTGCAATGATAATTATAAACCTTTAGGTCAGTCAGGAATCCCATGACTTTTACAAGCCGATCGCCTGTCTGATTATCAAGATATTTATGATAGGAAATCGAAATGTCATTTTTCGTTTCCTAACGGTTTTTATAACACTACAGTCTGTTGGGTAAAATGAGTATGGTAAAACTGGCCACTCAAAGATTTTTTTTACTTTTTTGAGGCACTTCATGATCATTTTGAGGCGCAATTTTTTTAGGGCCTCAATATTTATGCACACTATCACAGACACTGATAACAGTGTCTCATGCATCTGAGATTAAACATTGTTAAACAATGCCTTTTAGCTGTATGGTATGGATTGGAGTTGAGCCACCCATTGTTGATGTACGTTCAACATACACAGACACACTCAACAGTGAACACATACGCACACACACCCCTTTATTTCACATATTTTGTTTGTTAGGGGGTAAGAACTCTTATATGAAATCGCGTACAAATCTTGAGCCTTACACATACAAGTAGCAACCAGATTTGCTATCACATGACAACGATAAAATTATCAACATTATTTAACAATACACATGCACATACAAGATAAAAATAGAATCTCCCTGTATAGGTCTGTTTCGGTTTTGATGATAGATGCAGGTATAATTGCAGCGTTCTGTATGAATAATACACTTCCCCGCATAATGTATCTCTTGATTCCTCATTTTGTAAATTGATGCGTACGTTGAAGAAGAAAATTAATTCAATTTAATTAAATTAAATTACACAAAATGGACCTCATCAAGATTCAACCTGGTCTCCTTCTTAAAACGATGAAATACGTCATATCATCATTGCCCTTAAAACGATAATATTCTTCGTTTTTAGACGCAAAGAACGATCGAGTCTACTCTGACATCTGCAGTTCACCCTGACCCTAACCATAACCCTAACCCGAAGATTTGTAAAAGTGATGGGTGGAGGGGGCGTGCATGGGTTTCATATATGATTGTGTCCTGCTTTCTCTGATCTATGTATACACGTGTACGAAGGCATTTATCTGACAGCTAAGAAAGCGTAAATGCTGGTTAGTAGGCAACCAGAGGACCGACGGCTTTAGGTCCTCTCCGAGGGGGGCCTGGTAATGAGGATTAATGCCCTACCAAAGGGCACTAGCGCATCGACCTGATTTCGAACCCGGGTCGCCGGGTTACGAGACTATTGCTCTACCAACTGAGCTATCGCGCCTCGTGAACAAACATAATACGCCATTTGCTCATTAACTGCTGGGAACATATAGAGCGACTTCCTTTGTCATGGTGTCCGTATGCCTAAAGCAAGCAATTAATCATTATGTATAAGGATGTATTGCCTTATTATTAGCAACGTACTATGTAGGCCTACTTGATAAAGCCGTTTAAAATATTAAAGATATATGGGTAACATCTTGGAAATGTTGAGAGAGAGAGAGCTGATGAGGGGAATGTTAATGAATGTGCATCTATATTCTTGTTCAAATAGTAGTAGTAGTAGTAGTAGTAGAAGTAGTAGTAGTAGTATAGTTGTATTAGTAGTAGCAGTAGTAGTAGTTATAGTAGTAGTAGGCCTATTGTATACACTCAGCGAGAAAAAAAAGCGGACACTCTTTATTGTTTAAAAAAAAAAGTTAAATAAATCGTAAATTCAATAATTAATTATGATGAAATATATATCAAATTGAAGGAAAATTAATAATCTACCGAATACAGTAAAGATCTTTCACCCTGGATCGGCATATCAGTTAAACTATTAGAAAGTCTGGTTAAGGAACTTGCAAAAATAGAGCAAGTAGCCATTCGAATGTTAATGAATGTGTGCATCTATATTCTTGTTCATCAACGTACACGAATAATGGTAAACAATGAAGAGGATTGAGCTTTGAATGTAAACTGTAGTTTCAAGACTGCATGGTTATTTTACAAGCACAGGTCAAGATGTAGTGACTATTTCTTAATTTTTTTATGAAATCAGGAACTTACTGATGTATTAATGTTAATTTCATGTGTTACCGTGTAAACTCAACTTTTACGCAATCTGGTATTTAAGACATAGTTAATTCTAAAGAAGATACAGGCAGGGGCGTCGCTAGACTTTTTTTTTTAATGGGGGGGGGGGGGGGGGGAGGGGTGTAGAGGCCAACGATTTCCGACAAAACTAGCCCCCAATTACCGACAACATTAAATGTCCCAATATTTACCAATTTAACCCTATATACCCGGGGCCGAAGGCTAAATTGTTTTTCCTACGGACTATCTATAGTACTTGCGTATGCGCAAATGGTCATGTTCCTCGACGACATAAATATACGAATTATTTCGTCAACTTATTCAGTATCATAGCTATATATTTTAATGCAGGCACGGAGCTAGGATCTCATTTAAGGGAGGGGCGGTAGTGAGCAAGAGAATCACTTAAAAGCGCGCTCATTAGGGGGTGTGGGTGATGGGCCTCCCGCGCGGAGCGCGAAAGCTATGACGTTTCATTAAATTATTATTAAAAAAAAGACGATTTGCTGTACCGTTCTCGACTGTTTATCCTTGTCTGAATTTAGTTCCCCCCCCCCCCTCCAGCACAAAGCGCGAAAGCTTTGACGTTTCATTAAATTATAAGAAAAATCAGACGATTTGGTGTACTGTTCTTAACTCTTAATCCTTATCTGAATGAAGCTTCCCCCATCCTGCTCGAAGCGCGGTAGTTTTGACGTTTCATTAAATTATTAGAGAAAGAAGACGATTCGTCGTACCGTTTTCGACTCTTAACAAGCCCTATTCATCTGAATTCAGTTTCCCCCTCTCGCGCGAAGCGCGAAAGCTTTGACGTTTCCTCATATTATTAGAGAAAGAACACGATTCGTTGTACCGTCTAAATAAGCCCTATTAATTTTGTCTGTATTCCGTTTTCCCCTCTCACGCGAAGCGCGGAAGCTTTGACGTTTCCTTAAATTATTAGAGAAAGAAGACGATTTGTTGTACCGTTCTCGACTCGTCTGAATGAAGTTTTCCCCTTCCGCGCGAAGCGCGCAATTTTTGGCGTTTCATCACAATATAGAGAAAGGAAGACGATTCATCGTACCGTTTTCGACTCTTATTGAGCCCTATTCATCTGAATTAGGTTTTTTCCCCCCGTGCGAAGCGCGAAAGCTTTGACATTTCCTCAAATTATTAGAGAAAGAACACGATCCGTTGTACCATTTTCGACTCTAAATAGGTCCTATTATGTTTGTCTGAATTCAGTTTCCCCCCTCTCGCGCGAAGCGCGGAAGCTTTGACGTTTCCTTTAATAATTAGAGAAGGAAGACGATTCGTTGTACCGTTTTCGACGCGTCTAAATCGGATTTTTTTGCGTTTCATCACAATAAAAAGAAAGGAAGACGATTCGTCGTATCGTTGTTGACTCTTAAACCTTGTTTGAATTAACTTTCCCCGAAAATTTTAAACCTCTGATTTCTTTAGCTGATATTATAGGAAAGTGAAACTTCGAGAAAATACAAGTATTGTAGTCACTCTCGAAGTCGTCACAGCGGATAAGAAGTCACAGTTCGTAGGATGAGTTGTATATTGTCGGTCGATCGACGATATACATCTCACCGACTTCAAACTTCTGTATTGATAGTACACGAGGATCGAGCAAGAATACCGACAAAGCTGACCCGACACAGCAACATATTTACCCGTGTCTTTCTTGCTCCCCCGACGAGACGACTCCACCCAACAACCCCCTTCTCTCTTTTACTCCCACTCCTCCTCTCTCAGACTCTTACCTCCCCTCTCTCTCCTCTCCTTCATCCCCCGTTTCTATTGTTTCCCTTTCACTCTTGTTTCTTCTTTTTTCTTCTTTTTTCTTTTCTTTCTTTTCTTTCTTTTCTTTTTTTCCTGTCTTTCCTCTCCTCCCTCTTTTTCTCTTTTCTCTTTCTTTCTTCTCTTTTCTCTCCTTTCTTTCCTTTCTTTTCCTTTCTTTCTTTTCTTTTCCTCTTCTTTTTTTCTTTTCTTTCCCTTTCCCTCTCTTTTTTCCCTCTCTTTTTTCCCCTCCCCCTTTTATCTTTTTCCCGACGGCAGCGCAATTTTACCGACAATATCCTGACAGGTGGGGGGGGGGGGGGGGGGGGGGGGGTGGGTGTCGCACCCCCCACACACCCCCTTTGGCGACGCCCCTGGATACAGGTGTATTTCCAATACACGGACGGTAATTTAAATAATGTTATTCTTGGTTGCGGAAAGTAACCAAATAGAACTCGTCCTTTTTGGGCGGTTCCGTGGATTAACTCCTAGGTTCGATAACGTTTAGCTCAGAGCAGAGCAGTATCCCTGGTTGTTACTACATCACCAGCTACACTTATACCCCATTCACAGTGGTTTTGAAATTTGTAGCGGCGTTGTAGCGGAGCGGCGACACCGCCATAACACCGCTACAAATGCATTCACAGTAGAAAAGTTATCCCGCTGCAGCAGCGGGATAAATATCATGTACCCATTCACGCTGCAGCGGGTGATTTTTATTACCTCCGTAACAAACACGTGTATGCATGGCTCATGACCCGCGAGTGACCCCGATATGACCGGAAATACTTCAGCGCGGGGTTTTCGTAAACATGTCAAGTTGCTTTTTGTATCCTCGATCATATTACTTTTTAAAAAACTAGCATTTTTATTGCTTCCAGTCAGAATATTTTAATTTTTTGAAGTGTGAAATATTTTTATTTGGATAATTATAATATCTACATAATAATAAAATCAATTTGAATCCACTGGTTACTTTATTCCTATTTCACTTTATGTTCCCCATTGCTGGAGAAAAGAGGTCAGTGATAGGTAAGTAAACAAATCACACGTGTTTGTCGCGGTGTTATAGCGGAGAGCCTTCACACTGAGTAAACACCGCGACAGCAGCGGGACTGTCCCGCTGCTGTAGCTAGGCGTGCCTAGCGATAGTTTGTGTCGGCGTTATCGCTAGGCGGTGTTATCCCGCGATAGTTTATAACGGGTCCGAGCCTTCACACTGAAGACAACACCGCGACAGCAGCGGGACAGTCCCGCTGCTGTCGCGGTGTTTGAGGCCACTGTGAATGGGGTATAAGTGTATTATTTGGTTACATCTTTCTCCACGGGGATTCGAACCAATTTCTCCCCGAGATCTTCGGTATAGCTCTCAACAGCTACCATATTCACTAGTCCGTCTGGGCAGGTTCACTCCGTGTAAGAGAAATGGATGTTTTCGGATAACTGCTTTGTAACTCATCTCTAAGTTTTTTCCTAGTACTTATCGGGTATGTACTCTGTAATTTACGATTGCCATTTTTAGCAAAAGAGACAAGTTTTAAGTGGTTTCTTGACAGAAGTTATTGAACTGAATTAATGATGCTAAATATGTTTGTAGACTTTATTTTCATTACTTAAAAAGAAACGTCGTCTTTATAAACAGTGATGATATGAAAACGAAAATAGTAATGTCTTTGACGATTTTCAGTTGTCAATATTGTGAATTTCTTTCCAATGTTTTTTGAAAGTCATCATGAGAGTGGACATCGGTATTTGTCCTTGACATTGTGAAAGTCATTCTTGTCGAGTTTCTCGAAAGTATGTATTTGTATTTCTTGTTTAAGAAATAAGACTTAATAGTTATTACATTTGTAATACCTGTATTATATGAGATATGAAATTATATGTGTTTATATATTTGTAGAGGTCGTTTGACCTTGTTCGACAATGATAGTTTGTATAGGTGTATTTCGGACAAACTATTGTATATTTTTTTTGGTAACTATAGGTTCAACTGGCCAACGAGATTCACATCGTCGGCCAGTTCCTTTTTACCAGTTTCGACAATTTCCACCATGGGTCTTCGCTCCTAGACTACATCATGTAGTTCATCGAGGTTCAGGACGTCGAACATTTCAGCTTCTCGGACAGTCGTCAAAATCAACGTCGCCACGTGTCTTCCGTCGACAAGTCTCCGCAGCGTGATTTTGAAGTTTGATATCTCATTATTTATATCTCATATATTCTCAATTCAAAAGTTCGTTCTATTCTGTATTCAAACTGTATTCAAACAAAACTATGTGTTTGTTTGTTTGAATTAATAAGTGTAAAGGAATATTTACATTGATACTTTAATTGATACTGTGTTCAATTTATTGACCAGTCAGCTTTTTCTTCACTTATGATTATATACATCTTTACTTTGTAAAATGTGATACCAGTTCAATTGTTGGATCATAAATTGAATTCACTGACATGTAATTATTTTGTTTCCAAGTTCTTATTTATTCTGAGAGATCATATAGTTAACAAGTTTGGGATGTTAAGTCGCCGTGATTGATTGATTGATTGTGGTGTTCAATTCATTATTATCTTTAAAAACATAACTATACACCACACTCCCATAATTTAGAAAAGTCAGTTTCGTACCAACAAACTCAAAGATGCTTTTCCTGTCGTGTTTCTCGCCATTGAGATGTTGTGGGGGTATTCCTTGACAAGATGAGATGGAAATGCAAATCAAAACATATGAATGGCCAGATGCTCCATTTTCGCAATTTTCTTTCAGAGGCCTATTTATTGTTAACTACTACTACTACTACTTCTACTACTACTACTACTAATACTACTACTACTACTAAAGTACTACTACTACTACTACTACTACTACTACTACTACTACTACTACTACTATAGTACTACTACTACTACTTCTACTACTACTACTACTACTACTGCTACTGCTACTGCTATTACTACTACTACTACTACTACTACTACTACTACTACCAATACTACTACTACTACTACTACTACTACTACTACTACTACTACTACTATTTAGAAATTGTTGTCATCTTCTCCGTGTATTCACAATCTGCTTTCACAGCTAATTTCCAGTAACAGTTTTGCCTTTTTCGGTCTTTCTCGGTCTTTCTCGGCCTTTCTCGGTCGCAGCGCCCTTTCTGTGGAACAACTTACCTCCGGAGTTGAGAACTACAACATCGCTAGATAGTTTCATATCGAAGTCTAAATTCTACCTTTTTAGTAATGTTCGACATGAGAATATGGCAATTTTTCGGACTTTTGTTCCTCATCCAATTTTCTTGTGCTGAGAGCAATATTTTAAATCTACAAACTAGCTTCTTTTCTTAAGACTTTCTTTCCATTCAGACTTTGTTATCTCATTTCCGTTCGTATTGTATTTTTATTTCCACGAGAGTTGACACTGATAATAGATATGTAATTTCCATACATTTGCTATGTCCGCTCAGCTAATAAAGAAAGTGGATACTAGTTACACACTAAGAGATAAGGGTGCGATTCTGCTACAATAGCATCACCATCTGCTACACTAGTAGCCAGGCGCGTACGCAGGGGGGGGGGTTTGGGGGGTTAAACCCCCCCCTTTGGTATTTTTATGTGTATAAACCCCCCCTAAAAAACCCTAAAACCCCCCCCTTTGGGATTTTTTTTTTTTTTTTTTTTTTTAAATTATTATTTAAAAAAAAAAAATAAAAAAAAAAAAAAAAATTCCCATGGATGACCTAAACAAGTGACCTCACCCCCCCCCCCCCCCAACGGAGCAACATGTCAAATTTTCAAATTTCGAGACACAAAAAAAAAAAAAAGTGTCCTCTTACCCCCCCCCCCCCCCCCCCCGCTTATTCAGCGGTCGGCTGAGTCGTTGCGATTTTTTTGGGACCAAAAAAAAAAAAAAAAGTGTCCTCTTACCCCCCCCCCCCCCCCCCCCCCCCCGCTTATTCAGCGGTCGGCTGAGTCGTTGCGATTTTTTTGGGACCAAAAAAAAAAAAAAAAGTGTCCTCTTACCCCCCCCCCCCCCCCCCCCCCCCCCCGCTTATTCAGCGGCTGGCTGAGTCGTTGCGAAATTTTCGGCCCGATTTATAAATGTTAAAACCCCCCCCTTGAAAAAATCCTGCGTACGCGCCTGCTAGTAGCACCCTCTGCCAAGTACGCGTAGGTTGATGCAATTCTGCACCCCGATTGCACCCTTATTTTTATTGTGTATAATAATATCTTAAATTAACTGTTTAATGCAAATTTATCTTTCATAAATCAAAATAAACATACATTTATCCTCATTAAGATTATATGCAAAATTCAATGTCTAACCATACTCATGAGTGACTATAACCATTGAACAATAATAAGGTCTCTGAAAGAAAATTGCGAAAATGGAGCATCTGGTCATTCATATGTTTTGATGGGCATTTCCATCTCAAAGTGCCAAATTCAAAAAAGGAAAACAAGAAAGAAGGAAAACCCAACAAAATCCTAATGACGAAAAAATATGAAAGGAGAGGTATCTCGACCTGTGCTTTTCAAGAACCATGCAGTCATGAAACTACATTTGACATCCAGAGCTGAATCCTTCTCATTGTTTATCATTCTTTGTATTGCATTATTGAACAAGAATATCATATTCATTAACATGTTCATTAACATTCGAATGACTACCAGCTCTATTTTCTTCAAGTTTTTTAATCAGACTTTCTAATGGTTAAACGGCTATGCTCATTTAAGTATGAAAGCTCAAAATGTTTGAAAGCTTCAAATATCCTCTGCTCCCTCCCACTGTTCGTCATAATGTCCTTTGTTATTTTCCCCTCACCATGCAGCCCTCTCCTTTACAAGTGTTGAGACCATCTCAACCTCATCCCCCAAACCTTCTCAGGGATGTTAGCTGCCATAAGATAAACGGCATTATGAAGTATACATAAGTTAGAGAGGGAGAACAAGAGCAGGGAAGAGAATATACATGTGTATAAGAAGAGGGATAGAAGCATAGTGGAAAGGGAAAGAGAACATACATTTATAAGAAAAAAGATAGAAGCACGGTGGAAAAGGGAAGAGAATACATGTATAAGAAAAGGGATAGGAGCATAGTGAAGATGGGAAGGATAGAGAAACTAAGAGCGAGAAAGAGAGAGAGAGAGAGAGAGAGAGAGAGGAGGAGGAGGAGGAGGATGAGGATGAGGGGGTGGGGGCAAAGTACGTGGCTAATAATTAGCATATAAAACCTTCCACATTATGTTTGATTGTACGCTTTCGGCAAACGGAGACAAAGGAGTGAAGCCGCTGTGTGCATTTTTTCCCGCCATCAGGCACGTCACATTGACCTTGTTCGTTTACCACTCTCGACTCGGATTCAATCATTACCATGAAGCGGTTAATGTGCAGATGGCCTATCATGTTTGTTCACAAACCGACTAGGATTCATTAATGCAGTAGCTTATGTTTTTGATGAGGTTATTTAAAAAAAAATAGAATTTAATTGATTTGAAGTTAATTTCTTCTAAAACATACGCATCAGATTACACTTCCATGATACAACGTCTACAATACACTGTATAATAAAAATAAATGTTGAGATAAGAGTAATTCATTTATAAATATGCAGAAGAAGGGCTATCACAGTAAACAAATGAAAATATCTAGTTAAACTTAAAGTACAACATTAAAAACCTCCTAATTGTTAACCTCATTATCATCTCTTCATCCTCCAAATCAATTATATACATTTTGAATGAATACCATTAAATGAAATATCACCATAGTAGTGTTTGATGTTATATCGTTTAATGGTCCTTATATCATATCTACGATGTTGCATACGCTGTATTCCACTGCAAAAAGCAAGGATTAGGTGCATATATGCTTGAAAATTATGAGAAGGGAAAGTGGCTCTTATTAGAAATAAAAAGGGGGCAGGTGTCAAAATGAAAGAGGGCACTTATCAGAGGTGGGAAGTGGCAGCATCAAAGATGAAAAGGGGCAGTTAACATAAAGGGGAAGGGGCACTTATTACAAAAGAAAAGGGCACTTGTTAAAGTAAAATGGGCGCCTATTAGAAATAAAAAGAGGCACTTATCTGAAGTAAAAAAGGACTCCTTTCCTATGTAAAAAGGGGCACTTACAGGGTAATTGAAAACTATGGGGGTGGGGGGGGGGGGGCACTGTGCGCCTCAGCTACCTCGCCCCTATACATCCGAAGGAACACGGTGCTGGAAAGAAAAGACTATCCGGTCATCACACTCATTTATACAAATACTAAATTGTGAAGGAAAGCCGTCACGGCTCTATAGTGCAAATATGCCGTGAATATCAATTGCGGTCATGACATCAACATAATATATTTATGACAAATCTATTTTGCCGTCTAGAAGTTTGCTTAATATGTAATGCTAGCTAATTACTGGCGACTTTCACGCTGCCGTTGATGAACTTCCTCGCGTTGCCCTTTCCAATGTTCCAATGTGTAATTAATTTGTGTGTTGTTTGTGCAGGAACGTCCCTGGACAGGTACACGTCGTGATCTCTTCCTGTCTCTCTCTCTATCTCAATTTCTCGCGCTTTCACCCGTTTTATCCCTACCTTTAGATTTGAATTTCCTCTCTATCTTTTCCTCTCTTTCTCTCTCTTACCAATGGTTTGTTCCATTTATAATCATGCTACCGATGAGTCTTATTTTAATTCTCTATTCTGTACCTGGGGTTTAATAAACATAGTAGTAGGTTAATGTTATGTTATCTTCATGACTCAAAGTAGGGTACAAGGAGCGTGACCACTGGTTCATATTTGAAATAGAAATGACCTGATGCAGTCCTATATCTCTTCAAAATGTACGACTCTAAACTAGATCCACGGTATCTTGCCTGGCAAGTCTGTTTTTTGCTCAAACGCATTTCTGTTCTCTTTCTGCAGCTATCTTTCTTTCTCCCTCTCTCTTTTCTTTCGTTAACTCACCTCTCTATCCCTCCCTTCACCTGTTGTCCCCCCTCTCTAGCCTCTCTCTCTCTCTCTCTCTCTCTCTCCAATGGTGCTGTTCCATGCTATAATCAGGATGCTGATGAGTCTTATCTGATTTCTCTATTCTCTTTAATACTTAGGGTTAAATAAATTAGTGTATTAATTATTGTATCACATTTTCATGACTAAAATTAGGGTAATTAGAGTGTAAACACTGGTTCACATTTGAACTAAAAATGACCTGATTCGATCCTTTATCTATTTAAAATGTATGACCCTAAACTACATTCACCTTTACATCAACTTGCTTGGCACTTCATTGTGTGTGGATTGTATGGCATTACTGTACAAGTCTGTTTTCGAGAGCTCACATACTTCCCTGTTCTCTTTTCTTCTCTTGCTCTTCAGCTCTCTGTTTCTGTCCCTCTCTCTATCTCTCTGCCTCCCTGTCTCTCCCTCTCACTGTCTCTCTGTCTCTCTGTCTTTCGATTTCTCACCTGTCTATCACCCCTTTCACATTTAGACTCCCCCTTTCTCTCTCCAATAGTGCTGTTTCATGTTATAATCATGAAACTGACGACCTTTTTTTAAATTCTCTATCTTATTAGTATTCCTTGGGCTTTAAGTAACATGCTCACGATTTATTCAACTATTATATGGAATTCCTTTTTAGTATTGCTGAGGAGGAGGACTCATAACATTTAATTTGATATACAGATTTAATGAAAAATGTGCCTGTATTGCGCATACTAAATTATAAACTGAAACAGATTGGCAAATATTGTGCTCAGTCATCCTAAGGAACATGCTGCTGGAAAGAAAAGACTGTCCGGCCCTCACATTCATTAATAAATCCCTTTGAAAGACTAACTGTAAACCGGCTTTAGTATAAAGACTACTTCTTACTGTTGGAAGGAAGCCAAGAGTTGATCGCGGTCATGACATTAACATAATATATGTCAGATCCATTTTGAAACGCCGTCTGACGATCGTTTGAAATGTTAAGCACACTTATACTGCAGCTACTATATGGCGGTTCGTACACAATATGTACAACTATATCCATCGAATAGATGTACATGTTTATCCAATTGGAGCGAAGGAAATCATACAACCATATAACTATGCAACTTAGCAAATATATCTTTTCTGAGCTACTGGGAAATAATGACAAAGAAAATTGAGCATTAAAATTAGCTTTTGACTTTTGTTATTTGATAAATTTTCATTGAGATTTTATTTTTATTATTTTGCAGGGTGTAGGGTGTTGTGAAGCTTTAACTCTTCGCTACACGAATAGCATACTTGAAATAAAATCTGCCCTCTGTTAGTCGCTTTGGAGATGCTTAGAATAGAAGCCTGCGATGTTTGGGTAATTGTACATTATACTTAATTGTCTTGTGAATAGTGAATGACTTTGGATGTGTTTCCCAAAATCATTTGCCTCGATAAAGGACTGCGCAGTCTGTATAATATTCATTGTTTTTAAACTAATTTCGAATATCAAAGATTATAGGCCTAAGTGAATTTTAAAATGACTATCGACTCACATCTGTATCATATAACACACACGATCACAATGACCGTGATGACAAAACTAATACATATATGAGACATCGGGTTACAAAGCTAAGGTCATGAATGTACCCGCATGTTGAAAATCCATACGAATCCGAAACAGATCGCGCTTGGGAAACTACAATTTATACCTCTCATGAAGAAGCGGAAGCGATTCTTGTGGTTAATAGTTCAAACTGCTATATACATAGTATACTTTTGCATGCCTATATCACTGCACTGTATATGTAGGCAGGGAGATGGGCTCCCTGGTACAGGCCAGCATAATTTATATAATTTATGTTCGGAGTATGAGATAATTTATGAAGGTCTTGTGCTATTCCATGTATCGCATTGAAGCATTGCACGCGTCCTCTCATTGTTTCATCCTCTTTCGGTACACGTTGGTCGTAATAACTGTATACAACATAACATTCAAGGAGTCGTAGTTGTGGTGCTTTGAAGTATTGTATTATACATGTGTAATGCTAAAGATAGATAGAGAGAGAGAGAGATAAACTAGTGAACATGGTGCATTACATTCATGATTACAATACTCGAGAATTATACTGAGACTTTCAAACGTTAAAATATATTAGCCAATATGACTGTTTGAGACTCCCAGTTCTTATTAATTGGTTTATTTCATTCACACAATATAAGAAAACATATATATAGTAATATAATAGCACAATATGGCAAGATAATGTCGAATTGCACACCCACTTTATATATGTGCCATCAAAGCACCGCCGTTCCAACGAGGAGTTATCAGAATGAACAAAACAAACGAGAGAAACTAACATATCGTAAAATAAATCATTAACATAAAACTGTATACAATTAATATACCATTGGTTGTTACATTATGTGGGGAATGTATTAGTCATACATGAGGCCAAGTACGGTACCTACATCTATCGTGCTTACGAAATACGTATCAAATACCGAAGCAGACATGCACAGGAAAGTTTTATGTAATTTAGAATATGTATTAATAAATTATGTTAATATTATCGTACCAATGTTAGCTCTCATGATTGCTATTATCTGGTAGATGCAGGTATTTGTAACGGCTCAAGAACGCGATCCCCCCACACACACCACAATAAATAAATATATAAGTGTGTGTGTGTTCGTGCGTTTGCGTGTTGTGTGTATGCGTGTATGTTGGAAGTACAATGAGTGGCTCAACCCCATACCGTATAGCTGTTAAAGGTACTATGTCTCATTTGCAGCCAACATCAAATTTTGAGAACTTTGCAGGAATTATGAATACGTCACGAATGTCCTATCTGTGAAATTTAAACGTTAGCAGTGTCCTATTTTTAAAATTATGCAAGGAAAACTGTTTACTTTCTAGACTTCACAGTCAGACGCTATTGAGTAACTGACTGTCTTTTATGATTTAGTAATAACATACTGATTGAATCTTTGCGCAGCACAAAACGTACGACCATTCCGGGTACAAGGGTTTGAAAATCAGACTATTACTAAACGGATTGCAATCACTTATGCCGATTTGTCAACTAATGGCGGTAATTTTTACACTAAAACACATTTTCAAGCCCTCTCGTTTTTAGGGAAGTTTTAAATTAATATTATCTTTGAAATGCCGTTTGAATTTAACCTTTTTATTTTTGGGCCTGCAAATGGGAAACTCCACCTTGATGTTAAGTTGCTGTTAATAGAAGAGGAAAAAAAGGCAGTAACACAAAAGTGAAATTAGAACAAAATCCGTTTAGAAAAAAGGTCACAATTTGCCATAGATCGAATACAAATTTGTATTCCTGTGATGTATTGTGTAACGTCGTCTCCTGTAGTTAACAGGTACCCTTTAAATTAATTTTTTTCTCTGAAGAATATTTCCAGTCATTCATGCACCGAATCCCAGGAAAGTCTGAAATGATTTCGTTTGAATGTTTGATAGGAGTTGCAATTGCACCTGCAATTATTATCTTTTAGAGGGATATTGCTCTCATAGGTTGCTTTTCGTAAATAATGAAAGCATCGTGTTTATTAGAATACATTTTTCATCAGATACTCATTAATAAACTATCTAAACAAGAAACCACCTTTCGACCACATATACAAGAAGTCTAAAAGCTTTTGTTAAAACCTTCAAGCTTTAATTAATAAGCACATACGAAATAATTAAACTGCACAATTAAAATAGATATTTTGCTAAGTCATCCGAGAGAACGTGGTGCTGGAAAGAGAAGACTTTCCGGTCCTTATACAACTATTAATAAAAATATTTTGTTTTGAACGTTTGAATTCGTTTAGTTGTACGCACTGGATAAAAGCCACCACACGGGATAAATAACTGTAAACCGGCTCCAGTGCAAAGACAGTGTAAATCGAGAGTTGATTGTGGTCATGACATTAACATAATATATGGCAGATCCGTTTGCAACGCTGTCTGACTTGTCTATGCCATTGGTACTCTGAGTTTCACCGTGTTGTATTTGCAGTTCCTAGTCTCTGGCCTATAGTATATATATATGTCAATCCTTAAAATCAAAAGATTACGAGAACATTTGTAATTAGATACAATGCACATTTAAATTGTCCCCCCCCCCCTTTGCATTTTTCATATTTCATGATATTCGATGTCTTGAGCTAAAATGTTGTTTAAAGTGAATGTGTTCTAATTAAATAATAATCTGTGATAATTAAATGTACAGTATGAAGGTTCTATGTGTGTCTTTATGTCACTTTACCATGCAATGTCAATGAAAAGAGCACCTGTAATTCCCTTTTGCTTTCACTGCTCCAAATGTAAATATAGACTAATCAAGGTTTCTTCATTATATTATTTGGCTCTTCCTGAATGAAAGACACCATTATTAATTCAAAATGGGCTAACATATTGACGAAGAAAATTTCCAAAGTTTGGTTTCATTTCCCCCAGTATTTGTAAGAGTGTATAATGTCTAATATATCGATATCATTTTTTGTGCAGTAAATATTTCATTTGTTAATTTATTTATTGCAACCAAAAGTTTGGCTTTCAAGTACAAATTAAAAGTAGAGAATGATACATAACAATAATAAAGTTACCCCTTTCACAGGGTTCTTTCTTTTCAAAATAAATTCCATCATATACAATATAATTTAAGATATAATTTTCGATACAAAATGGCTGAGGAAAGATAATAATTATTACGACCGAAAGCTATGTGGCAGATACAAAAAAAATAATGACAATTTTTTTTTTTTTTAAATATATAAAATGAAAATAAACATATAATACATTATCACGTTCGTGTTGACACGTTTCAAACACTATCAAAATAATTATGATTATAATTATAATTAGGACATTAAAGGCATGCTCACGGAAAAATAAGGTGTAAGCATAACATAAGTAGATATAAAGTCGGTTTTATCTTTATCATTAACCCTGAATCTCGTGATGACGGTATACGAAGACATTCTTTTTGAACTTTCCAGATTATTTTCCTGTCCAGACAATAAACACCTAAATGTAAAGGTGTGACAGTCCTATATAAACTAAATCCTTCATCAAATTAACAGGAGCGGACACACAACAAGTAATTTAATTGAGGGTTGAATCAAAGTCAATTATATACACAATGTGTTAATTATCGTTAAGGCAGTTCCTAAACCACTCTAACCCCTTTAACGAATTTCAGAATGAGGCAACTTATACAATCACAATTACTTTCCTTAAGGCACACGTTTATAATTTTAATTTGTCATTTGTTACTTTGCAATATGTATGAAATAAATTTTATAAATGGGGAATGTTTAAATCGCCCATAATATATGAGCTCAACATCTTATTGCTTTGATAATTTAATACATAAATGAATAATGCTGAATTCGATTTTGGTTGGCGATAATATTGATCATTATAAAAATGTTTGTTCGGGCAAGTTATTTCTCTACCTCCATCACACTGATGGAGGTAGGATTGGAAGACACACTTTTTATTCCAAGGGGATCATCCCCCACCGCATGACCCTGAAAGGCACAGAAAAACACACGAATAAGCTTTCTGTAGTGAATAGCGAGTTAAGGCCGCATCACGCTGTGTTCCAAAGTGCTCTATAATGCAAATTTCAGTTTCAGCAAGTAGAACATCTTCTTAGTCGATTACAACGCTACCTCGAAGAATATACATATATATTTAATGCAATAAACGGATAGGATGGCGTCGGTATGATTACATTTTGTTAACAGTTACCTGGCCGAATGTGTTGCCATACACTGATCGCCTGCGTATTATGAATGTGAGAAAGCGAACTAGTTCCTTGCTCCAATCAAAACGACATCGCTACTTCTTGCCTGAAACCCTAATGATCACAACTGGTCGCTCCTTCGGTAATGCTCATCATCTCGAGTTACCCCGAACTAGAACATATAATATTTTATTTATCTTCAACTCTTTGTGCAATAAATTTTAACTAATAATTATTCTATATTTGAGCCTAATAATTAGCTATTTTTAATTTATATGTATGATATGTAATTGCAATATATGATTCTTTTTTAATTTCATAGTTTAATTCATGTAATTGCAATCACATAAATACATAAATAATATGTTTGGTTTTAACATTTGTAAGTGATTGTTGAATTCATCAATTTGTATTTACTTTATTCATTTACATTCATTGTAAGGTAATATGTTTCATATTTATGTCTTTATTTTTTTGTGCGTTGTTTACACAATTTATTGGCAGTTGGTATCATGAATATTTTATTGTGATCATTGAAAGGATAATATTCTTTTTTTTGCTTAGCATTAAGATTTACCTCGCTCACAGCATTCCCTCAAAAAAATATTTAAATATTTTTTTCATTGGCTTGTTTTATGAATTGCCAATTTGTAATTGTTTTAAATGGACTTGTGCTTTGGCCGTTAATACTGTACCATTCTGTACCATTCTTATACCATTAATGTGATCAAAAATCTATCAAATTGAATTCAACGTAATGAATACAGTTTTACATTCTATTTTCTTAAAGCGCAAAGTCACGTTCTTCTATTTAGTTGTTATTGAACTACTAAATGTAAATGTAAAATTTATAACCTTGTTTCATGTTTTCCTGTTATTTACTGTAAATATGAAAATAATTATTCTTTTAATCTAAGAAATGTTGAAACACCACCATCATAGTTTCATAATTCGATCTACATGCAGGATGTCTCTATTTCCCGATTTATACTTGACAGATGAGGCAACAGTAATGGAAGATATCATACGATGTGTTTTCTGTTGGCACCCAATGAGATATCAAAACATTACAATAACAAAATGAAAACAATGCAATTACATTTGTCCTTCTTCTTTAAAAAACATTTCTTGCCTAAATATCGGCCAAGACGGCATTATATTAAAACAAAAAATATATATAAATAAAATGCCACAACAAATAAATTTACAGAAAACGGGACGATATAACGAAACTCATTACATTTTTACAGCATAACAGGTCATTGCCGATTAAAGGTAATAAAAAGTTTTGGTATGGGGTCAGGAATTTGGTTCAAATGAACATATTGTAAGCATATGCTATCCTACAATATGCAGTGATCGTTGTCGCGGTTGAAATCTATTCTAAAGTTATGAAAATGTAAATAATAAACTCTTTATGTTGTATAGCTCCTTCTCAAGGTCAAGATATTAATTAAGCTATGAAACAATGTTTCTTGACTAAAATCGACCGATTAGCTATTCTCGTTTGGAAATTATATATCACAACTACATATTCTGAAGTTTTCATGGTCGCAGCTACCATTGTACGGCCGTAGGCGCTATTTGAAATTTATCAAAATTTACCTGGAGCACCGGTAAATTTTTATATTCTATTTTTCTCGAAAGCAGAAGTGTTTTAGGGGCTAAATTTTCTAGTGTTTATAATACATCCACAGGGGCATCCAAATATATCAAAATTCTAAAGAATCTCTATCCACCCAATTTTCAAAATTTCCCAAAACTTTGTATTACCTTTAAGCAATTTTTAGGTTATTGCAAGAAATACTACTGCTGAGATGAAAATGATTACAAAGGCTATCCCCAAGAGTGCTGCATAATAGGGCATATTGTTCATGCGTTGCACATCTTTTTGACAAATGTCCTCCTGGGTTCCAGGACGAGAATAGAAACTCAAGAGACCTGGAACAAGGAATGGAAATTGAGAATGGCTTGACGTTTAATTAGGTGATAACACATACTACTTGGGTAAATAAACAAACGCTCAGTTTAAACATTATTTAATTTCATTCTCATAAAGCTGCCTTTCATATGAATAACAAATCTTTTCGAAATACTCACTGGTTGGCACTCCAAACGCTATGGCTATGATGGCTATAAAGATAACGAAATCTACGCCGAGCGTCGTCCATCCTATCCACAGCCCACTGGGAGGATCTCTATTATTCAAGTCAATACCTGTATGGGAAAAATAAACCTTTCCTCATCATCTTTTTGAAATATCTCGACTAAAAAGCGATTTCTTATTAGATGCCACGCTCTAATGAATTCTGTCCATTCATTTTCTTTTTATAAATTTGCTGTGAAAGGTATTAATCCAAAGTTCGGTTTGGAATAAACATGCAAACAAGGAGGGGAGGGGAAGGGGGTGAAATAGAAATAGATGAATAAAGGATAAACATAAACAATAATAGAATAGACTAGTACGGTGATTCCAGAATCTACTAAACGGCCACCCTGATAAAATACCAAATCATCAGAAATCATTCGGCAGAAATAATACCAAAATAAGTAAAGGGCTCTCTTATATTATTAGTAGTTATTGCTGTTTTTAATTTGTTAACAATTTAAAGGAAGTACTCACCTGAAACTTCAGTTGGAAGCTCATCTGACTCCCCTGAGTGGCCAGAGAAACAATTGGGGATACGCAAGTAAGAAGCACTGTTGTAATTCAAGTTAGAATATGAACATTCTGCGTCCCAATCTTCCTCACTGCATGGAATGTATTTAATCGTAGTTATGTTAAACGTTCCATCTTCGTTGCTGTCTGACCGTACCTCTGATTCAGTGCTTCCGTTTTGCAACTTTAACTCTGGAGAGGCCATCGGGTATATGTTGTTCACTGAACAGATAACACGGGATCCATTGGCCTGCCGAGCATATTCAATCAAAGGAGGGCTAGAGGGTAAAGCTTAAAAGAGGAAGAAAATATCAAAGTAGCATAATTAAGAGTTTTTCTGGGGGGAAAGTTGAATAATTATGCACCTTTCTCATTACCATTTCCTTGGAAACGTGATGCATATAGGAAATATAGCTATGTTTTGCCAATTAAGCAATGTATTCTAGCGTCGGAGTCATGGATAACTAATATAATGACTGACATTTTATTGTTGATTTATACAAAAGGTAGGAGGGGTGCAATTCCGAAGTAATTCCATTTTATACGGCTGTATTCGGAAAATGCATTATTATTTCATTGTGTGTTACCAATTTTTCTAAATACCAAATACTGAAAACACGGATCAGACAGACACAGATATAAACAATATCCACACATCATAACGCCTCCTCAACATAGCCGATCAACTGGTTGATCATGTTGTGTGAGATAAAGGTTATTTATCCCCCCAATATTCCAGGTGTGTGGGGGGGGGGGGGATGGCCTGTACAATCACCCCTCCAATAATTCACCATCAAAAAGAAAGAAAACAATGAGGAGAAAAATAATGAGAGCCCGATGAGAGTAGTTAATGGTTATTACTCGCAAGATGACCATCAATATACACATTTTGCTGTCTCATTTTCATAATAAATACATATATAAATAGAAAACGAAGTAAATGAGACAACCGTATATGAGACAAGAATAAATTTAATTCTCTCTCATACGGCTTTATCAGGAATTGATGAATTTATTCAATTTATTCAATCAACAGCATCATAAAATTGCAGTGCGCCAAATGTAAAAAGCAACGAGCTAAATGTTAAGCGCGAAAGCGCGAAGCGCAAAAGTGCAAAAAGAAATAGAGAGTGGGATAGAGAGATAATGAGAGACAGAGAGGATACAGGTGTGTAGCAAGGGGGCGGTGGGGGCGGTCGCCCCCCAAAAAAACGCCGGCCAAAAAAAGAGAGAGAGAGAGAAAGAACAAAGGAAGAGGACGTAGGAAGAAATAGGAATTAGAGTCGAGAACGGTAGAACGAATCGTCTTCTTTCTCTAATAATTTAATGAAACGTCAAAGCTTCCGCACTTCGCGCGGGAGGGGGGGGGGGGGGGGGGGGAGGGGGAACTGATTTCAGACAGGGACTAAGAGTCGAGAATAGTACAACGAATCGTCTTCTTTCTTTAATAATTTAATAAAACGTCAAAAGAAACTGAATTTAGACAAGGATTAAGAGTCGAGAACGGTACAAAGAATCGTCTTCTTTCTCTAAAAATCTAATGAAACGTCAAAGCTTCCGCGCTTTGCGCGGGAGGAAGAGGGGGGGGGGGGGGGGGGACTCCTGCATCTACCCCCTTAGGGAGCGCGCTTTATTTTTATTATTTTATTCGGCAAATCAAGTCACATAATACAACAATATAACAAACTATTTGAAATTAAAAAATCAATAGAAAGCATATATAAAAATTGCAATAGCAGGTGCATCCGGTCGAGCTGCCCGGGTATGGAATAGAACGGAATGGGTATGGACTCCCTGCACCTACCCCCTTAGGGAGCGCGCTTTATTTTTATTATTTTATTCGGCAAACCAAGTCACATAATACAACAATATAACAAACATGAATTGAGATTAAAAAATCAATAGAAAGCATATATAAAAATTGCAATAGCAGGTGCATCCGGTCGAGCTGCCCGGGTATGGAAAAAGTTAACCAAATAACTGTGATCCGCAGACCTTCCTCCCCACACCCGACTGGATGCACCTGATATTGGTTAAAATAAAGCTTTAAAAAGAAAAGATAGACGAGGAGAAGAAAAATGGAGAAAGAAGGGAGAAAAAAGAAAGAAAAAGAAAAAAATATAAGAAAGAGAGAAAAAAAAAAGAAAAAAAAAAGTTTTGATTTCATGACAGGTATAGTAACATATTGTTACTGTTAATCATTAACACCATCATCACGTCGTACAAAATAAATATAATATCATTATTACTACTACCGTTACTATCATGATTATTATGATTATTATAATTTATATCATTGACATCAATATTTATATTAAGACATCAACAAAAATTAATTTTCATTGAGAACGCAATTTCAACAACAACCAGTCTCGAAGCTATTGCACGTTCATAATATGTACAGATACAGGTAAGCCCTTTATCATGGTTATGAAAATATTAAAATTCAGTAATACCATTTTGGAATGGTTTGGAATGGTTAAAATGGACTGTGTATTATTTCAAGTACATATCATTATTGTTTCATATTATATAATGAGAAATGGAACAAATTTTATACGGTATACATCTCAGGCGGTTATTATGTGAAGTCTTATTTATAGAATTGAAGAATTATTTATATTCTATAAATGACTATAAACAGCAGCAATTAAACAACTAGCAATAAGAAAGCATAAACAGCATTAAAAGATCACACTGTTACAAAGTATAATGTATAAGCATATTCGTCATTATTATCAACATCATTTATATTATTGTTATTGCAATCATTATTATTGCTACGATTATATCATATAACTGTTACAATCATTATTAATATTATTAAGATATTTATTCGCGCACTCACTACCCCCCCTAGAATAAAATCCTGGCTACGCGCTTGAGAGGATAATAACGTAGGTAGCAAGCCACATGGGTTACATATTCTCTGAAATGTTATCTTTATTGAGGGTGACTTGAAAGAGTTAATAACTTGGAAGGGAGGGGTGCATTCGCCACAACACGCTTCTACCTGTTGGTTGCTTTGATCCATTGCCGAAAATATTTTGGCACCTATCATCCCCCCCCCCAACCACGGATACAAATCGACACCCCTGTATATGTACATTATAAAAGTTCATTGCTTACCATAAACTTCAATGTTTACATCATGTGTGTAATCCTCAACGTTTCCAGATAGAGTAACAACGCATCTGTACAGGCCTCTATCAGTAATGTTGACATTGCGCATAACCAATGCGAAATCATCTTTCATGCTATTTTCATGTAAGCCCCCAGTATCCCCGTTGTGCCACCATGCCACTGCTCCGCCATCTTTCACGAATTCAGCTGGGCTATAGCTTTTGTACCACTGCGCTGCAAGTATGCGTTCAGCACTATGATGATACACACAGGGAAATTCATCCGTCGTGTGAAGCAGTATTTGGAAAGGTATGGTTTGTCCAACAGTTTCTGCAGTATTGAAGAGGCAACACATGTAGTTCAAAAATAATTTCTACGATACCTTCTTTAGCCAATCGTACATGTAAATAGTAAATGTGTAAGTTGTCAGCAACTACATCGCAGATACATGACCTATTCAGCCAATTTAAAGAGCCCATACATAATCATAGTGATGACCGCTTTCGAAAAATTCACAATTTACTCATTTCTTGACCGATTTCATTCAAACTTTCACCTCTCTACTTCTCTATTTTTTCGGATTTCCTCTAGTAGTTACTATCAAGGTTGGAGTTCCCTTTCACAGAGTTTTTACGCACATTCAAATATTTGATAATCTTGCAAGTTCCAAAAAAGTCAAGCTTTTTTGTGTTGATATGATACGAGATATTTAAGCGATAGGGAAAATGAGAAAAAAAGAATTTCCCAGAATGTAGGCCGTTTAAGCATGGTTGCATTGGATACAATATGATTGAATTTGATTTTTTTTTCTTCTTTTGCAACATACAAATGAAATACTATTTCAGCGATGCAGCATTAACTAAATATTTTTTGTTAACGAAAACACAATATATAATATTATTACAATTTCGACATTAAAACAACATATTTTTGGTATGACACTACCAGGAAGTATTCGTTAAGAACCTACATTTTTCATTGCACCCCATTCGCATCACATTTTACTGTGTGATCTAAAACAAGCAACACATAATTATGTAGGCCTATGTGAGGTATCAGAGTATTGTCGAACTATATGCCATACATTTCAGGCCGATATCAAATCTCGTTTTAACCCGACATATTCGTATCGATAGAACAATGAGAACTAAATACTAACATTGTGAGTTCCTACCTTGTTGTAGAAATAACCAGATTTCCAAGACAACGGTTACAATTATAGGCACCATAATGTTGATTGTTAGGAATCATAACAAGATTGACGGTATATAATAATTTCTTATCACTGGAAAGCAAATAACCTAGTCTTAGTTCAAATTGGAAAATGAGCAGGTCAGTACAGTGGAGTGAGCGTGCACCACAAATTGTCGCTCGCCGAAGCACTAATTGTCACCGTTCGTCTGGGAATTAGAGATCGATGGAGAGCGGACGATCGGTGCAGATTTTATCCGCGCAGAATGTCCATGTCGGTCATTCCGTGCGCGCCTCAATTGTCTGACGGACAATCTGTGCGGAAGAGGTCTCGCACCAATAGTCCGCCTGCCCCACCGACTGTCCGTACTCCAGTTCACACGTACACCTTCAATGCAAGTACAATTATACACACTGAATGCAACGTCTGGATAACCCATATTCAGCTTTGCCAGCTAGCTAGGGATGACACTACAGGTCTTCCCTGTGCGGATTCAGGGGGGGGGGGGCGAGGGGGCCTTGCCCCCCCCCACCCCACCCGCCAAAACAAAAAAGAAGAAGAAGAAGAGAGAGAGAGAGAGAGAGAAAAGGGAAAGGTATAGAGGAGAGAAAGGGAAAGGAAGAAGAAGAAGAAGAAAAGAAAATGGAAAAAGGAGATCGGGGGGGGGGCGAAAGGCCTCCCCCCCCCCCCTCAGCAAAAAGAGAGAGAGAGAGAGAGAGAGAGAGAGAGAGAAGGAAGGAAAATAAGGGAAAGGGAAAGAAGAGACAAAGAGAAAGGAAGAAGAAAAGAAAATAGAGAAAGAAGGAGATCGGGAAACCGAAAGGGCCTCGCCTTCCATGCTGTTGCCCCCCCCCCCAATCAAAAAGAAAGAGAGAAGGAAGATAATGGAAAGGGAAAGTAAAGAAAGGTAGGGGAGATCAGTTGTGATTTTTCCCACCAACGTCGTGTGTATCGGGGAGCGAAAGGCCTTCGCCTGCCCTCCCCCGGCCCCTCATCAAAACAAAAAGAAAGAGAGAGAAGGAAGGAGAAGAAGGGAAAGGGAAAAAAAGAGAGAAGAGGAAAGGAAGAAGAAAAGAAAAAAGGGAAAAGAAGGAGATCGGGGGCCGAAAGGGCCTTGCCTCACATGCTGTTCCCCTCCGCCAAACAAGAGAGAAGGAAGGAAAAGGAAAGACAAAAGGAAAAGAGAAGATAAAGAGAAGGGAAAAAAAAAAAGTTGTAGATCGGGGAGGGGGGAAAAGGCCTTTACCTCTGCCCCTCGACCATCCGCCCCCTACCTGCCCCCCCCCCCCCAAAAAAAAAAAGGGAGAGTAAGAAGGGAAAGGGAAGGAGGAGAGCTAAAAGGGAACACAAAAGAGGAAGAAGAAAAAAAAGGGTGAAAAGAAGCAGAGATCAGTTGCGATTAATCCCGCCAACAACGTGTTGATCGGGGGGGGGGGGGGCGAAAGGTCCTTGCCTCCCTAAGCAAACTTAAATGAGAGAGAGAAGGAAGGGAAGGGAAAGGGAAAAACAAAAGAGGAAGAAGAAAGGTAGGATAGATCAGTTGCGATTTTCCTATTTGTACCCCCCCCCCTCCCCTCAGGAAAGAGAGAGAGAGAGAGAGAGAGAGAGAGAGGGAGAAGGAAGGGAAGTGAAAGGGGAAAAGTAGAGAAAGGGACAGAAAATAAAGAGGAAGAAAAGATCAGTTGCGATTTTCATCGTTTCTTCTATCATCATTGTACAACTATCATTGTACAAATGTATTTATTTATTTATTATGTATTCCTGTTTGATAACAATATTATGTATATAAACCCATAACACCAACAAAACTAAATGCAGAGGAAAACTATTTTGCTGGCAGAAAGAAGCGCAAAAATAATTAAATCTTGTGAAATAGTATGCATTCGAGCTTTTGGGACAAGTGATATTATAAACAACCCGTCTTTTCACCCTGGTTCTGAAGGGTATAAAACACAACTTGAAATCATATTATAGTTATCATATTACAGGTCAATAAAGTCTACTTTTTGAAACTTAAAGGGATTGGTTAACTTTGTCTCAGGTCCTGAAACAAAATCCTGGAATTAGCTCATGCTGCAATGATAAGTAAGGCTAGTTCTGACTGGTAAACGACCCAGATATCGGAGTATGGCTAGCTACCCCAGGGCCTTGTCCTATATACGGATAAGTGAGTGCCCTGATGGGTCCACTTCTAACTCGTGTTTTAGCCCTTCTTTCTATCCTTTTTATTTCCTTTCCTTTTGTTTCCTTTCATTTCCTTGTCTTTCTTTTTTTTTAAAGAGGGGGGGGGGGGCGGGGTTGGTCCGTCGCCCCCCCGTATATCCGCGCCTATGTGACACCGACAAAACTAACCTTTTTCATTACCGAACAAAAACAAATGAAGAAGGATGCCCTCGACACCATAGGTGTAAGTATACAGCCAGTTGCTCCCCCACCAAAATAAACTTTAAAAGTGATTTATTTATACTTCGATATCAGTGATTTACAGATTTTGATGAAATAACATAATTTTGGGGGATTTTTTCTCACTTTTGAGTATATTATACTTTTTAAGCGTTTGTTGGAGAATGACAAATATCAACATTTACAGTCAGGCAAGAAATGTGCTTATTTACTATTAAGAGGCCTAAATTTCAGGTCCCGCGGAACGGCGTGCTTGGGGGCTCGAGCTCCCCCCCCCCCCCACACACACTGTAATAAAAGTATATTAAAGATAATTAAATAGAAAGAAATAGAGAAAGAAAGAAAAAAATAGTGACCTGCCAGTGTTACAAAATAATGAGGTAACAAAATATTATCATGTGACCGTAATTAAATGCCCATACCTCTAAGCTTCCGTGGGCTCCGCCTCTTGACCATACGCCAATTAGTGACGACAGTTAATACGCCAATTAGTGACAAAGAATGTATGACGGATTTATTGACTGTATGTGTTTTAACTCTTTTCTGAGCTCTGTTCCATTCTCAGATTGTAATGTTTTACTTTACGGTTATAGTTATTTAGACAAGTATATTGATTTGATAACGAATCCTTTTGGGAAGGATGTAGTTTCTTCGTGTCGTGTTTTTGGAAGAGCAAATATATGTTCCAGCAAAGAAGAGTTTTGCTGTGAATTCCTTTGCCACAATGAAGACATTGTAATAAATAAAAACCTTGTTAATTTTAGACAATGGAACCAGGAGGGTGAAAGATTTGTAAATGACTCAATTGGAGCAGATGGTCAGGATTTAAGCAGACAACAAATTATTGAAACTCACAATATTTCTATTGACTACCTAACATATTTCATTATAAAAGGGGAGATTGATGAAAAGTTGGAAAGTTTTTCACAACCTATCAATGCGTTTATGAAGTTGACCAACCCACTTAGACCATAATATTTTGATGAAGCAAAGAAAAGGATGTACAACTATTTACGTTTCAATGGTAAAAGGAAGGGTATCGGCTAATGTTAAAAGGAAAGAAAGATGGGAAGAGAAAATTCGGCAACAATTCTCATTAAAGAAATGGCGTTGTTTTAATTATATACCATACCAAACAATACAAGACGTTACACTCAGATGGTTCCAATATTGTTTGATTAATTGCATTACTCCAACAAACTCTTATTTGTGTAAAATACAAGTTAAATCAAGCAGCGCATGTACATTATGTTTATTGCATGAAGAAACCATTGAACACCTATTTTTTGAATGTCACATAGTCAGGAAGGTATAGGAATATTTCGAAAAGAAATTGTACGAAAGATGTAAACTTGTGTTGAAATTAAAAGTCGAAAATGTTCTTTTTGGAATCACACCCAATACATTTAATAAAGCTTTAAATACACTTATCATTTGGTTTAAATGGGTAACTTATAACAAAACAAATTGGCTGGAATTCGCCTTTTACCACAACATTTTTTAAACGAGGTAAAGACTTATTTTGGTTTTGACAAAAACTATCTTTTGTAAAAATATGAAGCAAGATTCATTTGAAAGATGTTGGTCCGGTTTCCGTCTTAGTTTAATTCCATTCAATGGTCTTTTTATTAATGCTGATAATATGTTTAATCAGTGGTATGTTATGCGATGGCGGTCGGCATTCAGTGGCTGCACTCTTGCGCTCGGCGGGCGAGAGCAGTGGAGTTACCGAGCCAGAACATCTGGATCAGATCTATTGTTCTGTCTTGTTGGGTGTTTGGAGTGTGGTCGGTGGGTGCTGGCTGGCATTGTGATGCACATTATTGGCATCTAACCTTAGGTCCTCTTACAATCTTTTACGTGTCTTATTATTACGTGTTCAATGTTGTATCCAGTCAATGTTGTCATCACTCAATAGCTGTTGTTATGAAGACAAATGTATACTGCTTTTTTATTGAATAAAACTCCCTACTGTGGGGAAAAAAAATACAAATTAGAAAAATAAAATAATGACCTGCCAGTGTCATGAATAAGGTATTAAGATATTGTGGCAGCCACCCCGTCCCCCGTCTTCAACCTCGACCTCTACGTCGGGATTGTTCTCATTTCCAGCTGGGGAATTCGATTCTTTATTATATCTGTTAGGATATTCGTCAGCCGACATCTTATTAACTATGTCCGAGCGGTTAAAGGAATTAGGTCTTATCTTTTATTTGAAGAGACGGGGGAAGCTACAATACTTATTTATGTTCGTTTCGTCGAAATATACGACTATGACGGAGTACCAGTTAAGAAGAAAGACAAAATGTTTAAAGACTCATAATTTCAGTTACAAGACAACGAAAAATGGTTAACTTTTATTAACGCATGTACTTCAAATATTTACAACATCTTAATATCACCACTGTCACAATGCCTTGTGCTCATAGTTATACTTAAGTAATTTATATAATTGTTGTTCTTATATTCTAATACATGTAATAAACTGAAGGGCAATGATTCATTAGGATTATGGGACTTGGGAGTTTTCCGTCTCAGTTTAATTCCATTTATATAGCATCATATGGGGAGAGGTGGACTTAGAAATCTTCCTGCGTCTTAATAGTGGTATATTAATTCCAGCATCTTAATAGTGGTACATCTTAATTCCAGCATCTTGATAGTGGTACATTTTAATTCCAGTGTCGACTTCGTTCCGTACCTTCATATTCCAGTTCCAACTAACTTCCAGTTCCTTATATATAGGGGGGGGGGGGGGGGGTTTCCAGTGAGAGCTTAATTACATGTAGTCCCGACGAAGGCCCAAATACGACTTCTCTCAATTCAGAAATGTTACGGGTTATAAAGACATAATGCGGATGTGGGGGAAAACGATGCGCTGAGCGATCTTGGAAAGCACCCGCGCAGCGCATAATGGACTTACCATTAAGACTGTGCAAGTCCGTATAATTTATTAGTTATTTCTCATTAATAAACTTAAAAACCTAAAGTAAACCATACAATTCCAAAAGAGTATGTGTTTTGCAATGGACAGAGCATAATCAGAAATCAACAAAAGTATTTCTGAGTCATAAATTCATATAAAATGCGTCAGAAACAGCTAGCGCTGGGTCCGTGTGCTTTCCGTACGCTCATCCGCGAGATCCGCGGCTAACATAGTTCAGAGCAAAATATCAAAGTAAATCTCTTATTTTACCAATAATTATATACAACACTCGGAATGAATTATCTGTTCCAATAGATATTAACAAGATACAATGCTTAAACAACTTTCCATCCGAATTCATGTGATATACTTATAAACAATTAAAACTTATCATCTTGACATCTCAATAAAAGATCCGAATGTCAAGCGCTCGTCTGCAAATTATTAACGTTAACATTGTGCGTCTGTGTATGACGCGCTTGAAAACATCAATCGATTACTCATTTAAGTTAGGCCTCTTTGTTACGTCACGACCGCGGAGCGGATCGTTACAATATGCTCATCTGACCGTAATTAAATGCCCCTACCCCCTGAGCATCCGGGGGCTCCGCCACTTGACCCCCCGCCAATTTGTGCTACGCTCTACCTGATCTTAAATACTTTAGCCTCCCCCACCCACTTTCAACCCCATTTTTAATCACTTTTATTTCCTATTTATTTTATAAACCTCGAAACGCCCCAAAATACTTCGGCATGCTACGCCGTTGCGCGGGGCCTGGATCACGAGTATATACTAGTTGTGAGTTGGTTGAAGTAAGAAGCCACGTACAAAAGTATAATAGATTTCAACAGTTGCGGGGCCGATATCACGAGTATGCCTTCGTAGAATAAGGGTTTTAAAGAAAATATTCACTTCTCATTTCAAAAGGACTGGTCCATTTGCTTTAAAGGCACACTGTCCTACTTGTAGCTACTTGCTCCCTCTATATAGAAAACTTCCCCAATCGGTGCCTGTTGGTCCCCCATGATCCTCTTTTTCTTATGTTAAATGAGAGCTGAGTTAATGAGATAGCCACCTCTCACAGTGACCTCGCTGGCTCGCTGGGTGGTCTAATCCCTTCTAGCTGAAGTAGTAAAGCCTACCTTTAAACAAATTGTAGAGAGTTATTATTATGTCATTTCTAGAAAAAATGTCAACCACATGATTTACAATAATTCTAAATACATTGATTTGCCAAGTTGCTTCCTTTTAACAAAAATACGCGTAAAACAATGTGAGGACAGACTGTGCGGATAGCAAACCACGGACGATCCGTGCGAGCAAAAAACCCGCATATTATTTCCGACGGACAAACCAAACTGGTAGGACAAACGGCGCGGTCACACCGGTCTTGATGAGTTCAATATTTCGCCTCCCTGGCAACAATTTGTGCCGGTAAAACAAAAGCTGGTGGCACAAATTGTCGACGCCGGTCACGGTGAAGATAACAGCGATGAGAAATATGAGTCGTGACTGGGGATGGGGGAGGGGGAGGGGGAGATATAATATACCCCTCTCCAAAAAATGAGGTGGGGTGGGGAGATGATTTGAAATATTACCCCTCTACACTAGCAAATGTAATAATGATAGTAATACCACTGCTTATTGTCCACGCCGAACTAAGAGACGGATGTGTGTAAAGAGAAACGCCACTTCTACCAGGACCGTGTGGCTCAGCTGAAATCGGACAATCCTACCTCGTGGCACCAGCATATTAAGCTCATGAATTCTAGATCGCAATGCTGTCCAACCATTGACGTTCCCGGTTGTGATCAGTCGGATCCATCGAAGATTGCAGATACCATCAACAAGTGATTTGTAGATGTTGCAAGCAACATCCGGCCCCTCCAACTATGCGACTTACCATTATACCTGCCGTCTCAGTGACCCCCTACTGTGCAGCCATGGGAAGTTTATCGAGAACTCCAACGGCTAAAACCCGAAAAGTCCGCTGGTCCCAATGGAGTACCTTCCAGATTGATCAGGACATTCGCGTATGAAATAGCCTATCCACTTACCACCATCTTGAATATCTCGTTCGCGGAAGGGGAAGTTCCCCACAGATGGAAAAGCTATTGTTGTGCCAATCCCGAAGGAAAAGCATGCTAGAATCGATAAACTGAGACCGGTTGCACTTACATACAATTTTGTGAAGGTAGCAGTACTTTTCATAACAAAGTGGTTGATGTCTGATATCTCATCCAAACTAGATGCCAAACAGTTTGGAAGTAGACCAGGTAGATCAACAACACACTGTCTTGTAGATATTGTAGAAACATATGAAGGTAAAATAGAGGAGGGTATATGGATAGAGACAGGGATAAGGAGTGATCGATAAAGAGAGATGATCATAATGAAAGACATCCTTACATCATATGGAAATGACATCAATAAGGAAAAGAACCAGGTACATCTCAATATTTCTTTCATAAGAATAGCATTAAATAATGGGTTTAGAAAATTAAAATGCCAGAAAGCTAGCGAGCGAAGTGGGCGCTTCCAGGATTCTAATTTCTTTTTTTTTCCTTCTCTTTTTCTCCTTTGCTGGAAGTGTCGGGAAGTTAATTTCTGCGTCTAAATTTTGGTCTCCAAAATTTGGACGCGGAAATTATGCCCTCTCGTGAAATTACGAAAACGACGGGAAGTGTTTCAGAATCGTAAAGATAATGATCGGAATATGCGGTTCGGTTGTTGAACGAATGCGGATTCACAAATTTTGCACAATGGTGTAGAATAATGGATAAAAGACATTAAATGACATGACATATTTAAAATTATTCACTTGAATTGTCAAGAATAATTATGATAATAGCTAGTTCTTATATTATTATAATAGCGCTTTTCAGGACCGAAGGCCTTCCCGAAGCGCTCCACAATTATATATATTATTACCCCGGTCATCGGAATCAGGCTTACCCGCACACAATGTATGCACATTCTCTACTCCCTGGGGGAGCAATCAAGCCAAGCGTCTTTTTTTACAAGCGCACACTTGCTAATCTAAGCACATTAGCTTTCGCATCCTACCGGGTACCAATTTAACAACTGGGTGGAGAGTGGCAAATGTAGATCAATGTCTTGCCACAGAACATTAGTGCCGCGCTGAGACTTGAACCACGGACCTTGTGATCCACAGTCCGGTGACATATCCACTCGTCCACGACTCCTCGAAGTTGTGAATGAAAAAAAAAGAGGTCTCTTTTGATCATTTCTGGGGGCGAATTCGATCACCGCTCTAGAATTTTTGTTGCTATTACTATTATTATTTTATTTTTTGTGCGTTTGTAGCAACGACAATTGTTCATTTTGTTAAAAACGTACGAAGTCAGTGAAGTCACACACACACAAAAAGTGCGTTTCGCTGTGAACAGGCGCGATAACAATCGCCCTCAAAGCTACTTCTACCATGTTACCGGCAGCTACGTTTGGCTGAAACATAGTAGTCCGTATTCAAGATTTGTTGGGTGTTGCTAAGTGTTGTCATGGTCTATTAATCACGGTATCCTCCCCCCTCGTTGCTTCACGTCCATCCCATTTTGTCCACAAAGGCCGCCGGGAATAGAAATGTAAACATAGTTTTAAATAACGTAAAAATCGAAAAATGAGCGCCATTTTCGATGGAAAGCTCAGTACGCTGCAACAAGTTGCAACTTCAAGCATCTCCGTACGGCGGCCGCCAGCTGCAAACTTTAAATTTGCAACTTTAAGAACCTTCCCTTGGCGGCAGCTGGCTGAGCAAATTATGAGCACGGCGGCAGGCGGGGGGAGGATTGGCCGATTAAAGATTCCGGGGTAAAACTCAGAGCCCAGCCTGGCGCAAGCCGGCTGGGCTAATTAGTGAAAATTAATTGCCTAGTCAGGCTTTAGCTGGAATTGCAGCCTCGATCAGCCATCCCGTGAGGCGGCCGCCAGCTGGTATCGTTATTTTTGACGCCTCGCCTAAGGTGATTAATTGAGCATAAATGACACGTTGGATTGTGTAGGTGTGGGTGTGCGGGGGATTCGTTTCAGGTGTGTGATGTACCTGTAGTATATGGGTATTTTATTTGATACAAAATGTACAGCAGATCCCTTTTCCTACTCATTTAGTGCCACAACAGCCTATACAAGTTGAAAAATATGACAAAACCTATGTGAAAATCCTCGAAATATCGGCCATATTGGATTTATGCAAATTAGGGACACTTCTACTCCTTGGATTTGTTTATACTTTTCGGTGCCATTTTAGAGGACCTCACCGAAATGCATTGCAGTGACAAATTTTTTATTGCAATTTGTTTGACGTTTACCTAGAAAATGTAATATCTTTCCTAGCCTACAAGCCGATAATTGGGCTTATTATGTTCCATACTCCGTTCGTTTGTACAACCAAATGGAGTGAGGAGCATGAGGGCCCAAGTATCGGTTTGGTGTGGTATACCTTCCTTCCTTCACACCGGTGTTCTATCCTTTTCATCATTTTCAATGTCTATTAGTAAGAATATAGCTATGTTGTCTATCTTTTATTTTAATGGTTCTTCTGTCATTATAAACATAACGATATAGTTTTTCATATATATCTTACGTGTTTTTACAATGTATGACCAAAACAAATTTCCATGTATTCATGTGAATTTGGATGGATAAAAAGAATTGAATTGAATTGAATTGACGTGGACGGAAGGAAGTAAACATAAAACTAAGAGGACATAGTATGCACATCCAGAAGCAACATGCCCACTTGAACATCAGCAGAATCTATCAATGCCTTCAAAGGTGAAATTGATGCATTTTTCTCAGCAAAGTAAGACAAGTATGACTATAAACATGTATGACTATTATCTGCATTGTATGACATGATATCACGTGAAGTTAATTCTGAATGAAGGCAGGTGGGCATTATAGGAATACATCTTTAATTAGAGTCCGTGAAGACAGGTAACTACATGTAACTACAGTTAACAATTTTCGCACCATCACAGTTGTGCTTCATTCTATCACATGCATGCACTGGTCTTCTCATTCCCACTTCATAAACTGTACACACAACTTGAACGTGATGAAATGAAGCACGCCTGGCGCGACAGTAAATGAGCGCCGATGTTTATATATTAGTCTAGACCCTCTTTATGAAAATTAGACCTCGACTAATTTTGTTTTTAACATAGTACCGGAGTCATTTTTTTCGAAATTAAACCAAGACTAGATAAGGAAAACTATGGGCGTATACACAACTGTTTAGGCCGGAATGTGACGAAAACCAGCCATTATCCACCCCCTCTGTGGTGTGTTGCGACTAAAGTTACCGTCTGTGTATGGGACAGGTTTACATAAGTCATTTTTATCAAAAAATTCCCCGTACCAGATGTCTATTTCTGTCTATGCCTGGTCATGCCGGATGCCCCCACCTTTCTCCCCCCGCTTCCATCACAAATTGAAAACTAGACTTAAATTCGTCACTTTGACGAATTAAGTGATATGTTTGCTCATATTTAACATAATGAAGATTGTATTTTCACGATTTCATATTATCTGATAGATCATGTTTACCATTCACCATATAATGATGTTCGCATGTATATGTATGTCTTGATATGTATTTTTATGTTATGCAGGGCCCCCAAGTATAACAGTATCTTAGATATTAATGGTGCTACCTTGTTGAAATAAAACGAAATAAATAAATACCTTAAATTAATAAATCTTATAAAATGCTCATCTCAGTATGGCTTTAATATGTCAAGTTTTAAATGTGTTGCATTGATCATTATCATTCTCCCGCAAGGAAGATTGGCCAAATTTTCAAATTTTGGGACACACACACAAAAAAACATGTCCTCTTACCCCCTCCCCCCTCGCCCCTCCCCCCTATCCCCTCCCCACGCTTATTCAGCGGCTGGCTGAGTCGTTGTGAATTGTTTTGGACCAAACAAAAACAAAAAATATGTCCTGTTACCCCCCATCCCTCACCCCCACCTCTCCCCCCGATTTTCAAATTTTAACCCCCCCCCCCTTGAAAAAATCCTGCGTACGCGCCTGTATGGGCGATAGGTTAAGACAATGTGACAATTGACCCTGTAAGGTAACCAGTTACAATCCCTTAAACCTAATTGGCGTCAAAATGAAGAATGCATTACCACAATTCCATCTTGTTTCATGAATGCTCTACCCGTCATGTTGGACCTATATGTCAAGTTTTCTATCATTCTTCATTCTCTCTCCTTCTTGTTTGTTTCATTTCTTTCTTCCTTTCACCTGAAACTTTTTAGCGGGGAGTAGCCCCCAGCACATTCGTATGTGTAGCAATGAAATCAGGGGAAAATATCAACAAGCCTGGTTTTCCTTGTGAAAGGGCGCCAGCCTGGAAACAAACATAGATGTAATAGTACGAAGTAGGCAAAGCATACAGCGCATTCACTGGATCTTTATAGCCACATAACTACTCATAACCACCACTGACCAGCTGTGAATATTCATGTTTGTCTCAAAATTTCCTGATCAAAGATGTGGCCCTTATTTTGTTGTGTTGTAGGATTTTTAATCAGTTCATATAGTAAGTATTTGCCAAATATATCCCTGTGATTTGCATAACGAATCTCATATTTGAAGGTTGATAAAACTGAGTGAGGAAATCGTTCACGATCGCAAGAACTTTGGAAATTAACTCAAGGGTTATTTCGCTACCAAATTGAGTTAATCTGATTATTGAAATCACGATTCACCGTTCTTTTTTGTGGCCTGATTTTGTTTTCTTCAGTAAAGGTGAAATACGGAAATGCTCGAATAAGGTATTTGAATAATTAAGTCCTTTCTTAATTTACAGATGGTGAAGTCTCAGTCATTGGAAAGAATGTTACCTTGGAATGCATCGGAACTCCAAGTTCTTACATGATAATAAAGTTATTGTGGATTAACTCTGACGGTACAGAGATATTTTCCTGTGAAGGTAACAACTGTACAAAGAACAATACTCTCCATGTGTTAGCGAAAAAGGATAACTACATCAGCCTTTTAACTTTTCAAAATGTCTCATTGGATCACGAACAAGAATACGGTTTCAAAATGATTTCTCTTGGAGATATGGGCGAAACATGCAAACACAACTTAACTATAACAGGTAAACATTCGATTTATATAATATTTTACTTCGATTATATATTTGTAATAATTTAAAAACAGACAATGGGGCGTTTATATAAATGCATATGAATTATTTAGTATTACACTTTGTTTCTAGATTTAATTATGTAAAACGCATATTTTATAATAAATTAAAGCTAGTTTTAGTTATAGCCATGATAAGTGATTTGAATCAATTGTGTTTCATTCAACATGAAGTTCCACCGATCGGTTTGGAGTTGATTGACGCAGACGGCAATAAGCTGCTTCAGAATAACGGATCTCTTAAAATTGCTGAAGGCGAGAAAAAGACAATCGTTTGTAAGACTAACGCACCGACTAAACCAGCAGTAGATTTGGAGTGGATGATCCCGGAAGGATTAAATGTTTCTGATAATTCTTCAGTTAACGTTCAGGATGCCTCAGATGGGCGTCTTTCTCTGCCAGTGCTGACATTGAACTTCACATCATATATATATGATAAGTATATGTTACTTGTCTGCAGGGTGGCTAGCGAATCAATCTTCGATGACCTCAGGGCGTCAATTTACATCAAGAACGAGGGTAAGCATTCTAACATTTGATTTGATTTTAATTTTTTTCCTCTGTATTCCGTATAAAATATCAAAATAAAAATACTAAATTGTACTTTCTAGTTAGTTCCTCTTTTATCCTGCTATTTCTATTATATTTGTCGTTTCATTGCATATTTTTAAATACACTTATATGTCTTGCATGAAAAATAAAATCATTTGAAGAAAAAAAAAATCATATGCATATTTCATTTCATTTATTTATTTTATTTCATTTATTTATTTCATTCTCCATGAACAAATATTACAACATCCAAACATGATAACCAGATAAAGATCGATAACTAGACAAATTCAAAAGGAAGGAGCAAACAAAATTGTATGGGAATGTGGGGTTAACAAAAAAAGGGCAATTAGCCTTATGAACGTCTACCCCTTAAAAGTATACACTGAATTCATTGAGAAAAGAAAAAAAGGAAAATAAAAGCAGAGACAACCTGAACACCAATACAAAAGGGAAAAAAAGAAAGGAGACGGGAAGGGGAGGGGGAATACATTACAAAGTGCATTAACCGAAACGTGACGTCATTTATTTATAGACTGAATACAATGATAAAAGATGGGATTTATACAATCGTTTAAAAATATTCATTGAATTCGATTTTGTTATATTAAACGTGAAATTTTCCCACAAAACTGGCCCTTTAAAAAAAATTGTATTTTTTGAAACATTTGTACGGATTTTAGGAAAATGACAATTACCAGCATTACGAGTTTCATGAAAATGTATTTCATTAGTGAATGTAAATTTACATGACATGGACCTTGGCAGTTAATCCTTGGAACACATAAACATAAATATAGCAATATTAAAATTATTTATATCATAAACATTTGGAAGCTTTAAATGTTAAAAAAGTGTCAAAGTGTGGGCATTGATCGGGGCTTTGTAAATTATTCGAACAGCCTTCTTTTGTAATACAAATAGTTTCGTCTTAAAATAATCACAACCATTTGACCATGTAATATTACAATAATTAATGTGTGGAAATATCAAGGCATAATACAACATAATCAAAATACATATTGGGAAGTGTTTTAATCGAAAAATATTACCAACTCCCTTAGCAACTCTGTTACATATGACACCAATGTGCTCATAAATTTAGTGAAAGAAACACGATTTATATATTATCAAATTATCATCTTCAACTTTTTATTTTTTAAATAACATAAATTGAGTTTTATCAATATTTATAACTAATTTATTATGTAACAACCAATCATTTAATTTATGTAATTCGACGGTAAATTTATCTAATAACATGTTCAGATTACTTTCAGACATGAACACACTAGTTTTATCTGCCAAAAGAATAAACTATAAGAGTTTAGAAGAAGTAATGATATCGTTTATATAAACCAAGAAAAAAAAAGGACCCAATATGGACCCTTGGTGTACTCCGCATCGCATTTGCTTATTGAAGATTCATGATTATTGATAACTACAAATTGAGACCGGTATAACAAATAACTCTTAAATAATAATAATAATAATAATAAATGTCCACGAATTCCATAATCTTCCAATTTGCTCAACAATATAAAATGAGCTAATGTATCGAAGGCTTTGCTCAAATCGACAAACAATCCAACCATGTATTCTTTAGAATCGATAGCTTTACAAGCTTTGTGAATACATTCAAGAAGCGCCATCGATGCGGAGTGTCCCGAGCGGAAACCATATTGATTATCAGAAAAAATATTACATGAAAATAGAAAATCATTCAAACGTTTGTAAAAGCACTTCTCAAAAATATTTGAAAATAAAAGAAAGACAGATATTGGGCGGTAATTTTTGGCATAACTAACATCACCTGATTTGAAAACTGGGATTACTTTTGCTATTTTTAATTGAGTAGGGAATACACCATATGAAATACAAGAATGAAATATAGAACATAATTGTGGTGCAATTATATGAATGACTTTTTTTAATGACATCAACATCTATTTCATGGTAACTGGGACTAGTTACATTTTTAAAAGAACAAACAATATCAATAATCTCTTTACAAGTTACTGGAGGAAAAAAAAAACAGTTTTATCTTTTCTTTTAAAGATAAAGTTGAGTTCTGGTCATGAGATTGCATTGTGAAAGAAACGTTGTGGAATCGATCAGAAAAGATTGATCATCTAGCATAATAGTATTGGTGTGTACTAAAAGGTTCTGGAATTATCCAAATTATACAAAATTTGACCCAGTCTTGGTAAACTTACAAGCACTGTACACAGAAAGATGTATATGGGACTACTCGAACTTGTGGGGTAAACATCCTTCCCGATTTGTATGATGTTACATGCCATATTCAAAATATTAAGGCATTTGAATAGGCATGCTTTTCAGGAAAATTTGTATATCTGATATTCTCCCACATTTGCATAATACAATGATAACGCTCACAAATTATTTTTCACCTCTTCCCAGAACTCAACCTTCTCTTTAAGTTTGTTATGATAAAATGATATTGAACATTATTTGTTAAATTGTTACCAATATTGACAAAATACTCATTGAATATTTCTGATACTTCATCTTTGTCTGTAATTTTTCTATCACCAACATTAATTTCATCAATACATCGTTTAGAACATGATTTTGAACAAAGAGCTTCATTTATAGTTTTCCATGTTGCTTTCATATTACCCTTATCGTTATTAAATTTATTTTTGTAATAATGATACTTTTTTTTTCTTCATTTGTACTTTTATTTCTAAATTGTTCGTACATTCCTTTATCCAGTGGGTGACTTAAAGTAGTTTGTGTATTAACACCATTTTTTCCTTATGTTTTTTAAATAAATCTCTATTCATTCATGGTTTATTTATACATTTACTTTTAATTAATATTTCTTGCAAGGGAAAGCATTCATCATATAAACGTATAAATTTTGCCAAGAAGAAGCTGTAACTAGCATGAGAATTACTTAATTCTAAATTCCAATATACATCTTTCAAACGTTCATCAAATTTAATAATATTTTTTTCATTCATGATTCGTTTAAGTATATGTTTTTTCTTCTCAATAATTCTATTGGAATAGGATGTACTGAAAACAGGAAAATGTTCACTTATATCAATTAGAATCACACCACTAAATTTATTCTTCTTATCATTTGTAAAAATATTATCCAATAATGTTACGGAATGTTCAGTAATACGAGTAGGGTTGTAAATAAGTGGGTACATACAAAAAGAAGTAAACAAATTCAAGAAGGAATTTGCATTTCGGGAAGAGACAATTGATAACAAATTGATATTAAAATCTCGCATTAAATAAATTAATTCATTTTCATTATTTACAATAGTAACAACAGAAGATAATTGATAACAAAATGATTTAATAGACTGATCAGGAGGTCTATAGACTACACCCAATATTACATTTTTTTCAGATACATTTTCAATTTGAACAAATAAACTTTCAAATGAATCATTATTAATATTCAAATCATCTCATTGTTTATAAACTAAAAAGTCTCTCAAAAGGATACATATAGCTCGACCTCTCCTGTTTGGATTGTTGATATTAATGAAATTATAACCTTTGAAGTTGCACAGCCCGTTGAAGAGGTTTCATTAAACCAAGTCTCTGTGATCCCCAGGACAGAAAATTGAAAATCTAAATTATTCAACGATGATGAAATGCTATCCATGTTTTTCAAAATACTTCTACAATTAATATGCATCATTGAAAAATTAATGGAATTTATTTTATTGAAAGAAAGTTTTTCGTTTAATTCATCTGGTAAGAAAAAAAAAAGACTTATTCCAAGGCCATTTTCCTCATCATTCACTGGTGATAAGACATTTGATATTGCATCATAATCTAAGCTATTGATTGAACTTTGATACAACATACGAAGAGACATATTTTAAAAAGACGGGTGAGTAAGCACATTAAAACGATGAAAAGAACATATATTTAATAGTTCAAAAGTTTATATAATTTGATAAAAAGAGGACCGGAAGCCTACAATGAGCGAAATATATATGTGTTAATCTTCATCAGCATATAAATTGTGTAGTATTTATTGCACTATGAACTTCCATGGCTGCACGAAAAACGTTATTGTTTAAATAAGTTTCAAGTCAGAATGTGATCTTATCTGTTTTTTCTTCCCTGTTGATGTCAGCACCGCCATTATGCGTTCATCAATCGACCAGGTTGCACTCACTTTGTCTTTCATTTTCGATGTGGCTGCCAGTAGTTTAGCGTTTTTTCTTGTCAAGTCCTCCACGATGACTTGACCTGAGCGCTTTAAATTGCGTCTATTTTTTATGAGGGCTTCCTTTGATTTGAAGGACATCATCTTGGCTATGATGGCCCTTGGGCGCGAATCCGAAGATCGCGCCGCGTTAGCAAAATGAGCGATTTCCTTTCGGGTCCTGGATGGTCCTTCCTGCGGACGTCGCGATACGCGATGCGAGCGGTCTAGATCGGTTGGAGCTAGATCTACCCCGATGCTCCTCGCGATTTGACAGACCAACTGGTCGGTGTTTTCATTCGGTGATTCTTAAATACCTAGGATTCGAATATTATTACGCCTGGAAAACTGATAAAGCTGGTCTAAATCTCTAAAAACTCTTGTCGTGTCTTCTGAAACCCTTTCCAATGAATCCTTCACAGCTTTGAACTCATGGAGTCTTTCTTCTACCAAAACCTCCAAGTCATGAAGGCGAGCAAGCTTTTCCCCGATAAGATTAGAGAGCCTGTTCTAGCGCTTCTCCATGTAGGTTACAAAGCGTATCATTTCCTTTTCCATCACTCGCTCGACTGCAGACTGGACAGCGCGGTCGATGAGCTGCTCGAAGTCCGAGCTTAGTAGGAATCGATCAATCGACGATGGTGCTGATACTGGTGCTGGGGTATGTGTGTGTGTGTGTGGGGGGGGGGGGGGGGTCGACATCTTTCTAAAAATGTCAACTACATATTAACGGCAATCCAACCCTGGAAATATATTCAAAAATGTATGAAAGCTGTGAAATAAGATAAATTGAATGGCGAAAGTTTGAAATAAATAGGACCAATGATTACAAAAGTTGTGAATGTTTGGAATATGAGATCTTTATTAAAGTCCATGCGAATCTCAAATTAAAAGCTTGGTCAGTTGTCTGTGACGTAGTCGCTAATAACTCTCCCGTTTGTCGTGTACTACAATATATACTATGGGTGACATATTAGCATAGGTCTTCTAAAGAGACAAGACCATCCTGAGTCATGAGATTTAAAAAAATGAATTATATTAATTGTTTGTATTGGAAAACATTGCAAAGTTGTCCGCCACTTCATCTCAGAGACATATCCGACGAAGCTAATTTGAAGTGCTTATACCTATCTTGATTACAACTAAACCATAACATACATTTCGTATTTGTTTTTTGATTTTAGTCTAACTTGGGTTATTATTGCTATTCATATTAATTGTAAAATGAAATAGTGTTTTACTTGTGTAAAATAACTTGTCTCACTCTTACTTTGTCACTCAAAATGTATAGGCGAACTCACTACTAACAACATAAATCTTTGGACAGCGTCTAAGGATAGTTCTACTTTGACAGCCAGTAATGGAGAAATACAAGGTTAGTTTTTTTTCTTCATTTGTATCCGTTTTTCTTATAAGATTCCACAGACTTGTCATTTTGTTGAAACCCATATTCATGTTATCAAATATTTAAAAATTGTGATATTGGAAAAATAGTTGAATCTACAATACCCTCATAATAAAAGGATCTTTTAAGGAACTTTTTCTAATTAATGTTATTATATGTAATATTATCATCATTAGTAGAAGTGAAAGGAAGAGAAGAAGTCGGAGGAATAATAGAATCAGTAGTAGAAGTAATACCTGTAGTAGTATTTTTAAGTAAAGTCGATCTAATGTGAAAAACTGAATGATGTAAGCATACTGAAATCAATAATGACATTTATGATAATGAAAGTGATAATAACGGTAACGATAATGACAAGTATAATACCACTCATTTATAAATGAGTAAATATATATTTTATATTTGACATAATTATTAATATTTCCTCTTCGCCAAATTTTCTTACCGAATATTAACCTCAAGTACGTTTATTCATTTCATTTTCATAAAAAACACAGCAAATGCAAATAAACATACAAGTATATATACATACAAAGAATGTTCAGTTTATACAATAGCTTCAAATGAAATAGGAGAACAAAGGAAAGGCCTATGGTGGCCTTGTATAAAAATGTTCCCCCGAATACTATAATTTATATCATTTATATAACGAAGCATATATTAGTTAAAGATATCACAAAATACAGCGATAAACAAAATATAAAGGCAAAAAACGACAAAAACATGTACGAAATAATTTAAAATTGAGGGGGGCAAAAAGGTTTGGAAGGTGAATTCAACGGTACTCAGAATAAAAGGTCATTTTCATTTGATTTTTAAATATTGAACTGTTTTTATATAAGCGTATGACTTGAGGTAGAGTGTTCCATATCTTTGGCAAAGTATATCTTACAGATTTTTTAGAGAATGAACTTTTTACTTTCCATAAATGAAACGTGTTGCAAAATCCGATAATTGTGAGAACGAATTTTGTTATTGATCGAAAATATGGATGATAATCTGTTTGGAAGTATATTTTGAAAAGAAATGAAAACCAATTAGTGTAGGATGGTATTTGAACAAATAAAAAACATTCAGGGTTTTTAAACTAAGAAGTAAAGGAGCAGAATGGGCATAATAATCACTACCTGTACAAATACATAGAGCCTTCTTCTGTAATTGAAGAGGGTATTACTTTTTCCATGACACGAATCCCCCCAAATAGTTATACAATATGTCAGATAAGTGAGATTTACAAAGTAAATAAAAAAGGAAAAGGTACATGAAATTTCAATTTATATAAAACACCAATACATTTTGATACCTTGCTTATAGCATTATCGAATCCCAAACGAAGGTTGTTATCTACGGATACTCCAAGGAAATTTACAACATTTAATTTTGATATAGGTGTAGTATCAATACGTACGGTTACTTAACCTCTAAAAATAATGGTATTTGTTAACGCTATAAATGCTATATCGACAAACCGGTATTAATATTTGATTACAGATAGAACTGAAACAATATTAAATATATTTAATTATACTTGACAGGTTGTGAAACACGTTTACACGACACCTGTACTCTAATAACACGCGTAACAGAACACAAACCAAAATTGATCAATGGCATCGATTTTCATTTATAGCTTTCCATATGCAAATAAAGGAATTCAAGGAAGTTAAACTTGTAAGTGGGTTTATGTTTGTAACCATTCAATTGAACAAGGCTTTGGTGCATTGCATTGTAAATAATACATTCATATTTTCCTCTTTATATTCCCGGTTAAGGTATATACACAAAATGTTAAGCATTGCATGACATCTTTCTCTAATCGGGTTGAATAATAAAAGGCAATCGCCCCCTCCCCGTTTTCCGTTTAAAAAATAAATGACCCACAGAAAAAAATATTTCTATATGTTATCGATAGTGCTTTTGGTCATGTATTGTCTATGCATCCAGGCAGAACATTGATAACATGAGATGTTATAAAAAAAGTCAACTGCACTATCACATCTTTATTTTTTACATGATGGGAACACGAGGTTTATATTTTATTTTGGCATTTAAATGATTTCACTTTCGCTAATAAAAACAGCACAACAAGTGTTATAAAACAGAGATTACTACAGATTTAGCATATTTATTCATCACGTTTATGACCTGATTAGTAAAATTGATGTGATGTTCGTGTTTGGTGGAAAGAAGGATCCTTACAAATGATTAAAGACAAGTTTTAAATAGATTGTTTCTGTTTGTCTGTCGCTTCAACTTGGGGTATTCTGAAGAGGCTAGGAACAGTGTGTGGTCGGCTGGTGTGTGTGTCGCACGGTGGGGAGGGGAGGGGGAGGGGTAGTAGTGTGTTTGGTTTGATTGGGTTATTTGTTTTATGTAACAACTGATTTCATTTTTGTTTCATCAATTGAAAATGTTTTGAATTCATGTGAAGGAAAAACAACTGTATTCTATTTTAAAGATTAATTTGTATTGTTTGGAAGCAATAACAAAAAACTATTGAAGAAAAAAAAAGTCACGATTTCAACGGTTTATTGATATACATTTACGTTAAAGGTAGATACCAGTTCTGGTCATGCGATTGCATTGTGAAAAAAAATGTTTTTGGAATCGATCAGAAAAGGTTGATCATGTAGCATATAAGTATTGGTGTGTACTGCAAGGTTCTGCAATCATCAACATGATAAGAAATTTGGCCTAGTCTTGGTAAATTTACAAACACTGTACACAGAAAGATGAATATGGGACTACTATATATCTATCCAGTCCAGATAGATATAATAATTTACCAAATATGTCAATTAGTAGGCGGTTTCCTGGCAAAATGTGTATCATCACGTATTAGTCAAAACATATTCTTTCACAGGATTGGTAATAAGAGCTTCCATTTAATTTTGTGTAAAGGAGGCGTTTTCAAAACTGGTCTTTACCTTTAACTGTTGGAACTATATAGCATGAAATTGAAAGGATACTTCTTTCCACTTCATATATCTTACCACACAATTTGTTTACATCATTTTGTAGAAATGCAGCACTGGTTAGATGCAAATGCTAGCAGCCTTGAAGTTGCATTCAAAAACATATTGATACAGTATAGTTTTCATGCTTGTTTCAACAAAGGGTTAATTTCTGCAATTTTTCTTTTATATATAAATACATAACTCTGATGGACATTTATCCTTTTTATTACAAATATAATTCACTGTTTTGGCCTTTACTTTATTTTGATCAAAACAGTGATATTTAATTAGGAATACGAGACCAACATGCAGAGCCAAATGAAACTACAGTGACAGCTTATTTGCATTAGAAAAGTAAAATAAACAAAAGAGAAAAAAAAACCAATTCATAATTGAATATTTAACGATTTCTAAAGGTATACTATTTTTTCTCTCTCTGTAAAGGACTTAAGGAGGAACCATGGTACAAACAAATTCGTCTTGTTATACCTGGATGTTCAGCCGTGGTGATGCTATTAATGGTACTTGCATTTGTTGGTGCTATCATCCACTGCAGGAAGATAGCTGGTAAGTTATTTGAACCGTGTACAATGTCTTCGTGTATAAAGTTTGTCTGTGTGAAGAGACGAGCTGTCACAGTTGTATTCTAACGAAAATGAAAATGAATTTGAATATGATGCACGGTAGAAAAGAGGAATAATGAATTGTATTACTGTTTTCAAGAAATATAAACGTTATACTAATACATGTTATAATGATAAGTATTCCTTTGGACCCCACTGACCTACAAAGGTAGAAACGAAACCTGTGAAGCTTGAAAGGAATAGGAAGTTGTAAAATCATATGACCTTTAGGCTTTACAGTGTAACCTGCAAGGCGATGGAAATCGTTTTGTTCTAAATAGCACCGTTAACGGTTGACGTTGTTACTACTCTCCCAAATTAAGTAAACAAAGAAAGAAAACAGTTTAGCTGACGCATATCATGAAATGAAATTGATGTAGCATCTAAGGCAATGTGAACGTGAGGCGAAATCCTACAGAAGAACACTTGAATATCAACAAATATTTATGTTTCACCTTTCACAGGGACTTTGGATAACGTAAAACATACATTAAACAGTAATCGCCACTTGATTCTTCCCATTAAACAATGATTATAAAATTATATCATAACATGAAGGATATTCCTCCAAATACCTTAGAAACAAGACACTTCGAGAGCAGTAGAAACATCGCAAAAGAAAGGAACAAAATGAGATAATTTGTTTAGATGTTGAAGGCCTAGTATGCCCCAAAATATTTGATGGTTCCGGACTAAACAAGGACAATAATATTATTGGCACCTCAAAATATTTTTCCCTTTTGTGATTCACTAGTAGAAGGATCAGCAGCTTCAGCTATACAGACCTCTGGAAATCTACAAGATGATGAAACATCTCACCCCGGCAAGCCAACATCAACAAGCGGTGTTAGGGTGAATTAAAATTATCGATAACCTTTCATATGGATGTTTGAACAATTCATATATTTAAAGTAGATATAGATTTATTTTAAAAACTAACTTAATTTTCATTATTGCAAAGTTGAAACTTTGATTCGACAAGGTTATCAAAATTCAATGCTTGGAAACATTCGAAGTAATGCTTATTATAAATTACAAAACGCTTAAATACAGTCCTGGCATAGCACCTGAAGAGCTCTCCGAACGCTGCTGAGATGTGTGAGATCACAGTATGGACATGACTTGCACAAGCAGACGATGCCCCATGACTTCTCACACATGTTCAGTGCCTGTGTTTTCATCTTGTCTTGAGTTCTTTCTCTTACTTCACTACCGTCAGGCTTAATGTATAATCTTTTGCCCCACTCTAAACCCCGTGCATGGTTTTATTTTGATGACAAATGCAGCGATACAAAAATAAAGGAATCTGTCGCTTGTAAACAAAATAAGACGCCATTGTATATTCAGCTGCACACACCGGGGTATGTTCGGCGTTTCATGAGGGAACAAATGCCGTCCTTAATATCATTCCGGGTTTTTTCAATTTGAAAGTCTTGTTTCTTTGATTGTTAAATAACCCCTATCCTGTGTACTTACAAGCAAAAGGTTTTAGTTATCAGAATCGGGTCATATCCCCTTTTGAATGGTTTCACATGCCATTACATTCATATACACTAAACTCATTATAATTTGAGAAATAATGGTTTTGCAATTATGTTCATTCTCTATGGGATGTCGTCTGCTTGGGCAGTGTTGGTCCATTTAGTGACGTCATTAAAACATCGTTTTTTTTCCGGCGAATCTCTCGTATATCCCAGCTGCTATGGAGGTGGTTGTATTTGTATGTTTTTATAAATCGCCCGATATGTAGTTGACCTATAACTTGTACGATGGCCATCTGTTAGCATACCAGTTTTCAGTGATACATTAGTTGACATATTTGTGATTTTCTTTGAATTTCACCTTTAATGAAGAAAATACTATCGTAAATATCTCAAAGAGTTAGGCCTAAGCCTAATTAGGGAAATTTCAATACCCTTTGCACAGTTTAAAAGTCAAATTCGGATTATGCATTAACTTCATTGTAATGTTCGTACATTATTAGATGAATTAGTCTTAAATTTCATTTGGTTCATTTCTTTGACAGTATTTGATCGTATCCATTGTTTATTTATTTGTCTGTATATTTATATGTGTTCCTTCGTACGTACTGTTGACTGATCTGAAAGGATGATCAGAAAGAAAGTTCCGTGTAATATTCCTCTTGTTAATTCCTCAGGTAAAATACTGTCTTTTACTTCACCATCAGTCTACATTTCTCTTTTGGTTAACAGTCTTTGGACCTTAACGTTGACCAATCAGACATCAGACATACGACCCCCGCTGTTCCTGAAGTATCACATACCTACATGGCTATGAAGCCTATACAGAAGTGCAAATCCCTAGCTTTTACTAGCCAACAGGTCTCCCACCCGACCTCCTTAGTTGACGATAACGGTGATGCTGTATTTTACGTTAGCCCCACTCTCGTCCGAAAGCAAGTGAAGACACATTCCGATCTGAAGGAGGAGCCTACCTATGTTAACAACGAAGGTGCGTCAACTTATAGTGAAATTAGTACAGATATTCCAAAGAGTGTTTATGATCACACTGATGGTCTTGATGATGTGTTCACAACTTACCTCTAAAGAAAGGAAATTGAAGCGTCATTTGGTTAAATAAATGTTAATTACCAAATTATTATCATTATCAGTATGTTTTACAACCATTTTCCGGAACAAACACAATATACGTATTGTATCTTAATCGTGGCGATGATGCAAATGATAGGGATATAGTACAGATATTCCAAACATCGATTAAAATATCACTGATTGCCGTGATGATGTGATGACAACGTAACTGTACAGAAAGGAATTTAAAGACTTCATAGATTACCTAATTTCTCTCGATTCAAAGGGAAAATTGTTTGTAAACATTTTACTGTTTTGTGACACTTCTCTTCTCTGTATCTAAAAAATGACTTTATACATATAAATTATGCAAATGACAAGAATTTCAAGTTTACAAGGATCAAAAAAACATTTGAACATTTCTTTGTCTAAACTTGACTATAATGTATCACGCCCTTTCTTTGTACGTTATATTTTTAAAATATTTTTTATCATAGTTATAATAACAATTATAGAAATGTAAGGTGTACCTCATTAACACAATGTGTGAAAAGTTTGTTTGTGTTAGTTTTATTATTATGTTTCACATCCTTCCTTGCACTGATTAGAAAAAAATTCAAATAAAGTTTTGATGAAAATAGTATGAACTTAAAGTGAAAATGCATTTGAAATAACTGTTTGAGGTTATGTTTCTGTAGTGAGAATACATTATGATATCATACAAATCCTTCTCTTAATGTAATAATATATACAGTTGTAATGTAACAAACAATGGTGATAAAAACAATGGTGATAATAAAAAAAAAAACCAGCTTATTTTTGTGTATAACGTTAATAATAATGAGATGTTAAGGAATATGGCATTCACTAATATATATTTAAGGTAAAGAAAATGTTTATTTCATCGGAATACTTAATAGGTTGTTAAAGGTAAAGACCAGTTATGGTCATGCGATTGCATTGTGAAAGAAACGCTGTGGAATCTATCAGAAAAGGTTGATCATCTAGCATAAAAGTATTGGTGTGTACTGTAAGGTTCGGGAATCATCACAATGATAAGAAATATGGACCAGTCTTCGTAAAGTTACAAGCACTGTACACAGAAAGATGTATATGGGACTATACGCACACGTGCGCGACACGTGCCTTTATCTCTAACAGACCATGTAGATGAACTAATTTACCAAATTTATCAATTAGTAGGCGGTTTCCCGGCAAAACTGTTATCATCATGTATTAGTCAAAACATATTCTTTCACATGATTGGTAATAAGAGCTTCCATTTCATTTTTTGAAATTGGGGCGTTTCCAATACTGGTCTTTACCTTTAATGCAATGATGTAATAACACCCCAGAGCGGTAAATGGTACTTAATTGCAATTTCATGTTTACGTTATTCGAGGACTGTAGTCCGATGTATAAAGCAAAATATGAAAATAATTCATGTATAGTATCGAGAAGCTTTATAAGGCGTAATACAATATTTTACTGCTTGAAAAATCGCAATGAGGAAGTGTATAAAATCTTCAAATGTTTTATTTTCATTCTAACACTTGAATTTACTCATAAAGTCAATAGTATACATATGACAAGTAAATCGCTAGCGCAACGTGTAAAATAAAACAAAAATACCACTTTATGAAAGTAGAGTGGCAGTTTTAAGCACTTTAGTATATACTGAGAGTAGAATTTTTATTGTGCCATCTCCACTTGTCCATTAAGTGTTTGATATAAAAGAGCAAGGGGTGAGGTATACATAACCCGACACTATTTCGTGTGTAATAACATATTCAAAATAAGCCGACTCGATGTCTGTGTGCGCATTTTTTTTTAAATTCTTTATTTTTGAAGTTAATTTTATACATTTATCTATTCTTAGGTACACATTAATGTACTGTTATAAAAGTGCAAATCATTTTTTTTTACACATTCCATTTAAATATTGGAAAAAGGTGTAGAAAGTCCAAAAATGTGTATTGAAAAGGAGATCCAACTCCAATCTCCAATGGAGTAGTGGGTTTGCGTGAGATATATTATGTGCCTCATTGCGACTACCCCTCCCCTCCTCTCCTCGGAACAGATTAACACGCCACTGCTTGTCCTTGTACATATGAATGAGCTTTTGAGTTTTTGATGAATTTACAACAAAAACGAAACCAACAATAAAACGTTCAAATCTGATCAAATCCTGCATGAAGATAATTTATTTTGTCGGCAATGACCATCAATAAGTTTCAACACAAAAGAGTAGATATAAGTATCATTGTGAATACTCAATCTAACTACAAGTATCAATGCATTTGTATCATGGTTTTAGGCATTCAATTTAATTCAACATAAAAAGAATATACATATTACTATTTGTATAAATGTATTTGTATAATTGTAACATATATAACATTTGTTGTAGGCCTCTTGTTATATTTTTTCTCTGTGTGATAAACTCCGCTGTAGATTAGCGAAGTTTATCACACAGAGAAATATACCTAAATGTAAATGTTTGTTTATGTGTATGTTTGCACGAATGTGAGGAAAAGAGAGATTAAAAAAAAAAGCGGGGGGGGGGGGGGGGTGATTACTCGAATGAAATAGAGAAAAAGGGACAATCGTGAAAGTATGAAATGAACTAAAGACAAAAGAGGACAACAAAATTATTCTAACTGAGATAATGAGACGGGA
>JAVYIG010010312.1:0-70238 GCA_035222895.1 Strongylocentrotus droebachiensis
GATGTGTTTGGTAAACTTATAGTTTTTCATTAAAAACTTTCCTTTCCTCGTCATGCTATTCTTGCTAATCATTTCCCCTTAATGAATCTTTCCTTTCATTTTCCATTTCTCTCTCCATCCTAATCTATCATTCCAATCATAACGCATTCATCTTATGTATTCTCTGCTTGGATAGTTGAACGAGTCCTTGGTTTGATTACGAACATATTTAACAGGAGGCACACTGACTTGGTGGTAGAGCAGTGGTCTCGTAACCGGGACGTCCCCGGGGTCGAAACCAATTCGACGTGCTAGTGCCCTTCGGTAAGGCATTTATCCTCATTACCAAGTCCCTCCGAGAGGACTTAAAGTCGTCGGTCCTCTGGTTGCTTACCTACAAGCATAATCATGCTTTCTTAGCATTCAGGTTAAGCAAACAGCAAACTTATCAAACAAAGATTGCCAATTTCAAATATTTCTCCGGCCTTATTTCTTTCCCTCATTTTCTCGTTCATCTCTCATTCATCACAGCAGTCCAATTATACATAGATCATTTAACCAATGTCATGTTGCATACCTTTGCAGCAATAAATGCTCTCAATGCATGCATGAGATTATCGAATTAAGGGTGTCCCTGATAAAAGGAAACCCAAGTTCACGGGTGGATAACTTCAAATTATTCGTTGGTTAATGTATATACACTGTTGCTCATAAAGTTGAGATCTTTTTTGTTTACCCCGGCCAATTTATAGAATTATTTTGACAATGATTTATTCCTAATAGATCTAGATAATAGTATACATTCTCAGATTTTATTGAATAATAATTTGCCAGTGTTTGTTTTGCGTGACTGCCAAAGCATTTGTATGCTTCTATGCTTATCAACTAGTGGACCTACGCCATTAAGTCATAAATGACAGTAATGAGGATTAATGCCCCACAAAAGGGCACTAATATAGCACATCTACGCGGTTTTGATCATGGGGCCTCACAGTTACGAGGCCATTGCTTTGCCACTGAACCTGTACGCAGTTGGGGCTAGGGTAGGGGATAGTTCCCACAAATAAAAAAAGAAAAGAAAATGCAATAAATTATCAATAATTCATTGCATTTTGCCCCAGTCCCCCAACATAAAAAAAATCCTCTGTACGGCCATGCATTATGGCTCAAGGCATGGGCACACACAAGATTTTTTTTCTGTTGGAGACCGGGGGAAAATTCTTTTTCAATGTTTCATAAAATCCTCACAATTTGAAGAAACTTCTTTACGATTCAACATCACTAACTTTAAAAAAAGGCTCGCGTCACAATTGTTACAACATTTTACAACAAGCAAAATACAAACCTCGATAACATCTCCTTCGACGGTCGGTCATTCGTCTCCTTTCGGGCGCTCCCCCGAGCTTCAGAAACAGACACACTTTTAGGTCTTATAAAGTTGTCGACATTCTCTTGGTTGACTTTGAAGTCAACGACTTTTGAAAAAACCTAAAAATACAATTTATAACTATTTAAAGATTTTGTGATACATAGCCACTTCCCCACAGCAATACCAATATAAACCATCAAATAAAGGCCCCGCGTATAAACACAATATTTACCTTATATAAATACCACCCTTCATATGGATTTCAAATTAATAAAGCCATACTTTCAAAAGTTAAAAAAATTAGTCAACAAATATTTAAGCTACTAAATAATCATATTGATCAATTTATACTACCGTTTAACCATTACAGATTTAAAATTAATTATAATTTATTTAATTTTAGCCAAGGATTGATTAGGCTTTACATTTTTTTTGATGATATTATTGCTTCATTTAGTCAAGCAAATCTACCTAGTAGGCCTATTAGAAGCCCTTCACTAAATAATGAAGCAAATTATAATTAACAATTTAGTCAACCATTGATTAGGCTAAATAAATGATTATATTGATTAATTTCACCATGCTTTTAACGGTTTATCAAGACAAAATATAACTTTTATTATGATTGTCTTTTTAATAATAATAATATACTATTACCCCGGTCATTAGATTGCCCCCACACACTGTGTGCACAATTTCCACTCCCTGGGGAGCATTCCAGCCAGGCGTTACGTGACGCTCAAAAACTGTTTGACCAACAATGACGGTCGCATCCTACCGGGTACCCATTTAACACCTGGGTGGAGAGTAGCAAGTGCAGGTTAATATCTTGCCAAAGGATATTAGTGCCGTACGTGTCGGGATTCGAACCCTCGGACCTTCGCATTTCCAGTCAAGCGCCTCAAACCACTAGACCACGACACTCCGTGCTTTATTTAGTCACGCCAATTTATCTTGTAGGCCTATTAAGAAAAACACCATAAAACTATCTATATATTCCTCGCGAGTCCCCCGTGCGTGTTAAGATCATCAAATTTCCAATAGACTTACACCACGAAAAATATACTCCTCGTGATCAGAGTCCCCCTCTAAAAGAAATTTGATGATCTTAACACGTAATTATTCAGAGGTGGTGCTACCGGGGTAGGGGGCACAGTGCCCCCTCCCCCACTTTTTCAAGTACCCCAAAAGTAACCTTTGACATAGGAAAAGTGCCCCTTTAAAGGCATCGTTTAACAATGTTAAATCTGAGATGGACGGCCCTACGTGTTATCAGTGTCTGAGATATGGTGTAATATCGAAGCCCTAAAAAATCGCGCTTCAAAATGATCAAGAAGTGCCTCAAAAAAGTACAAATCTTTGAGTGACCGGTTTTACCATATTCGTTTTCCCCAATAGACTGTCGTGTTATGAAAACCGTTTGGCAAACAGTTTTTTTAATTTGTAATTCCAATCATAAATATCTTGATAATCAGACAGGCGATCGGCTTGTAAAAGTCATGGGGTTTCTAACTGACCTAAAGGTTTATAATTATCATTGCAGCATGAGCTAAATCTAGGATTTTTTTCAGAACCTGTGACAAAGTTACCGGATCCCTTTAACTTTGTAAGAAGTGCCCTTTTTGACTTGTGCCCCTATTAATTTTTAAAAGTGCCCCTTCCCATTTCCACCTCTGATAAGTGCCTCCTTTTTTTGACACGTATCCTTTTCCTTCGACAAGTTCATTTTCCATTCTCATAAGTGCCCTTTTTAATCTCTAGTAGTGCCCCTTTTCACAACAAGAAGCGGCCCTTTTCACTTTTGATAAGCGACCCCTTCACCTCTGATAATCGCCCTATTCAAATCTGAGAGGTGCCCCTTTTACTTTAAAAAAAAATGCCTCTTCCCCTTTTAACGACTACCCCTTTTTAACTCGGATAGGCGCACATTATATGTTCACATGTGCCCCCTTTCCTTTCCAATAAGTGCCCATTTTCCTTATGATAAGTGCCCCCATTTAAAAAAGAGCCCCTTCCCCTTCTCTTAAATGCGCCTTTTCACCTATGAAAATAGTCCCTTTTTGTTCTCATTAGTGTCCCTTTTCAACTCTGGTAAATTACCATATTAAATTCTGAGAGATACTCGTTTTACTTTGACAAGTGCTCCTTTTCCTCCTGATAAGTGCTCTCTTCATCTCTTATAACTCCCCTTTTTATTATGTCACATTTCCTTCCTAATAAGAGCCACTTCCCCTTTTCATAAAATCCCCCTTTCACCTGCGATAAATGCCCCTACTAAAATCTGATCGGTGCTCCCTTTTCTTTAAAGAAATGCACATTTACCTTTATTATTTATTAGTGCCCCTTTTTCATTCTCATAAGTGTCCCCTTTGACCTCTGATAATTACCCTTTTAACAATGATACGTGACCATTTTCCTTTCTTATAAGGAACATATCCCTTTGTTATAAATGCCCCTTTTCACTACTTATAAATGTCCCTATGATGGGTGCCTCTTTTCCGTCGACAAATGCTCATTTCCCATTCTCATGAGTCCCTTTTTCATCCCTGGTGAGTGCCCCTTATTAAGGTGTAGAAGGTGCCCCCTTTCACCTCTGATAACTACCCGTTGTACACGCGTGCTCCTTTTCTAATAAGTGTCATCCCTTTCGATAAGTGTCCCCTTTTCCTCTCATCATTAAACGTGCCCCTATAATTTCAAACGACTAAGAGCAATATCACTCGCATTTATAGATGTTATAATTATGTTACTTTTTAAAGGTCTTTTCAGTCTTCTGTTATGAAAATGTGCTTATAACCCTATCAGGATTGGGTTTTTCCTCTTTATAAGATGTAATTTTTCACACTGCGTCTTCACAAATCTTAATTTTGTCCTCGCTCGCAAATGAATTTTCAGACCATCACACCCAACTGCACGGTATCATGCGTAAGCACTATCTTATACGATGTATAAAGAGAAACAAATATTGAAATCATCCCTGATAATGTAATCACAATATAAGGGTATATACCAATGTCTATTTTTTTAAATGTACATTTTTGCTTAGGGATTTCCCTTTGTAGGTGCCCTTTTTTGTTGGTGCCCCCCTCCCCCCCACTTTGGCGCTCCGCCGCCTCTGATATTATATATTATATTGAATGATAAAAAAGAGACTAAGAATACAGAATATTATGTCGTTTGAAATAGTTTCCTAGCCAGTATTTTCGCATTAGTTGAAATATGTCTGGTGAAAAAAAATACCCCATGAAGAAATGTTCTGTGTAAAGCTTCTCACCGTTTCGCATCGTGGACAATAGATTTATTTTGAACACCTCCGGAAGCGGGATCCGAAGCTAGACTCTCCGAAAGATAAGGGGGTAATTCTTGACTGGCTAACGGGTTTGCTGTATGTGTGCATATTTGTACTCCCATCAATGGTTTTTCCACCAAGTCTGGTGTCAGCGAATTATGTCCTTCTGCACATGGAAACTGACGAGTGACTCCCTTTAATTAAGCTTCCGGCCGTAAGCATCTCTCTGCTCCATCAACCAGAAATTACTGCATCAGTGTTGACCTCACCTGACCCCTGAAGAGATGCCTTTTTACTAGTCTCCTCTCCAAACCTCATAACCCCTTTAAGATTTTTGTATTTAGTTTCGTTTCATAAAATATGATGTTCGTTCTTTATACCTAAATATCCATTAATGTTCATATAAATTTAAATACTTATGACAATTTGGTTTTCTTTTGAACATTTTTAGGCCTGGGAGCTATGTGGTTATTACAAAAATTAGAGATTATAGGTAGTATTTACTAATTTGGAGATTATAATGAAAAGTATTGTCATAATTATGTGCCATTGTGTTACCTGTCATGATGTCATAACAATATTTATCTTTTTCGCAGTATATAGCACGTAATGTTTGTTCCATAGAATAGCGTGGCCATAGAAAAAGAAATGCCATGCATGTACTGATTGCAATGCTCACTTCTAAACCAATTTCCAACTTAAAGATTAAAGGTACTATATGTCCCCATTTGCAGGCCAAAAAAACGAAAAGGTTAATTTCCAACGGCATTTGAATGATAATACTAATTTAGAACTGCCCTAAAAAAGGTGGGCTTGAAAATGTCTTCAAGTGGGAAAATAACGACTATTAGTTGTCAAATCGACTTAAGAGCTATAGAGCCAATAAGTAATAGTCTTGATTTTCAGACCATTGTACTGAATGGTCATACATTTTATGCTTCGCAAAGATTCAATCAGTTTAATTTTGGCCATCACAAGAAGTGGGTTATTGATGTAGACAAATGCTCATGTACCCTTTACAGCTCATTTTATGTATGTTATTATCAAAGAAGAAAAAAGCCAGTCAGTCACTGACAGTGAAGTCTAGCAAGTAAACAGGTTTCCTTGCATAATTTGCGTATTAGGACACTGCTAACATTTAAATTTCACAGATAGGACATACATGACATATTTATAATTTCTACAAAGTTCTACAGAATTTGAGGTTGGCTGCAAAAGGGACATGGTACTTTTAATTAAGACCATTTCAAGTAAGTTACAATTTTGTGCATGTGCCAATGTACATGCACGTTTAATTGTGACCGTTCACATTTCGTCGCTGTTTTCACGAAGTGACGGTAGTGAAAAAAAATTGCATTCACTTTGCGTGACGATTTTCCTCACTACCGTCACTTCGTGAAAATTTGTTGCTCATCATGTGGATAACTTTTAACATGCTAAATATGAGTCAAAAATAAGATTCCCCATAAAAAATATTAAAGATGAACGATTTCCCCAAAAGTGGCAAAAATTGTGTTAATGCCAATTTACATTGTCCCTTTAAAGTAAATGTTACGTCTTTTAAAGCGTTAACGCTCAGCTCGACATAAAAGTAAAGGGGGTAGAGGGACCTTACAAATCTGCAAACGGTATGATGCCTAAGCAGTAGACCTATCTTGGACCATGTAAAAAGAGAAATAAATATTGAAATCAATTGATGCTGTAATCACATTGTAGGGGTACATACCAATGTCAAAAAATTGTATATTTCTGCTTTGAGGTTACCCTTTTTTCCCCCAAAAGTGCGCTTTATGTTGGTGCCCCCCTCCCCCCCCCCCCCCATTTGGAAAACGCTCCGCCGCCCCTTCCTAGTTGACGTATATCATGCATATGACCTTGATAATGTATGTGTGTCCTGTCCATAATAGCTTATACAATTGCGCCATCTTTGCAGGAAAATTCACTTGCCATTCTTAAGATACACTGTCGCTCATATAGTTGGAATATTTTTGTTTTACCCCAATTTATGGAATTATTTTAAAATAATTTAAAAATAATAGATCTAGATAATAGTATACATTCTCAGATTTTATTAAATAATAATTTGCCAATGTGTGTTTTGCGTGACTGCTAAAGCATGTGTATGCTACTATATGCTCATCAACTAGGGGACCTACGCCCTTAAGTCATAAATGACAGTAATGAGGATTAATGCCCCACAAAAAGGCACTAATATAGCACATCGACACGGTTTTGATCCTGGAGCCTCAGAGTTATGAGGCCATTGCTTTGTCACTGAACCATGACTGTACGCAGCGGGGCTAGCGTAGGGGGCAGTTTCCTGAAGAAAAAAACAAACATGAATACACCTCTCCTTATTAATATTCCAGCCACTAGCGCTGATTTTTCAGAAACCTCTGTACCGAACCAAAAAATAATAATAACCATCCATTTTTCACAGTTCTCACGCTTTTCTCTTTTTCTTTCTTTCCTCTCTTCCCGCTTTTTTTTAAAGTTGATACTCTAAGACAATCCCAAATACTGAGATAATTACATAAATAGAAAGCTTTTAACCCCCATAATAACACCAAATGGTGTCCACCCGACAAAACAAGTTTAGAATAATGAATTTATTCGAGTAAACTCTACCAAAATATCTAAGTCTGAAACCCGGAAGTGCACGTAGAGTCGGGCCTCTATCCGTGACGTCACGAACGGGAGTCATGGGCTCAGTGAGAGTGAATGGCAGTGATATCCCTACGTAAATGCTACCCTGTCAGAGCTTAGATTTGTTGTTGTTAAGGAGTATATTTGATGGATTTTCTGTTTTCATTTGAATGAAGAATAACGAAGCAACATTTTCCAGTCGCTGATTTCTTTTTATATCCTCATATTCACCTATTTACTAGAGATTTAAGGCGAGTTTACTGCTTAGGAATTAAAGTTAAATCGTGCACGTATGAATAGGCGGATGCATTATATTGTCATCTGATAAGGTACAGGAGCAGTTTTGTAAAACGAATAGGTCTAGAACTATGATAGTAATTATCATAGATGTGTGTGACTGCCTCAAAAAAGGATACAGTACCAGTTAAACATTTTATGTGGTAAAATATCAAACTTGAACGAGATCATGCAAGCGCGCTTCCTCTATAATATTTTGGCGAGTGATGCGGCTCTCTTGCATGAACGTTCGTGAAGCGAGCAGAATCGGGAGGTAAGACCAAGCCGCTGCTCTAGGCGCTGCTTGCTTGTGATGGAACGTACGTGCGCTAGTTATATGTTTATCGGCAATTGCAAGAGAATGAAAGCGACGTTGCCAGCTAAGAAAAACAACTAACAAAGACTAGCTCCTGACTACCGGTGTCAGAATTGGTAGATGAAGGATCTTCAGGGCCAAGGAAGGCGAAAGACATGGGAAAAAGGAAGAAGAAACCATCGGGAGATCGATCGCTGTAGTGTATGGTAATGAACTGTGCATGGGTAGACAGCTACTGTTCACTCCGTGCCTGGGCCGATTTCAACACCAAAACACAAATTACATGGTGAAAATATCGACTAATAGCACATCGTTGGCATGTATATGTCATAATTTTTAAAAGGGGAATTGATATTAATACTATGAAGTACTAGGAGGTAAAGAATTGTACATAGAATTATGATTTATTAGACTTTTCAGCCTTTGAAACAAAAATATGCAGAAAATCGTATCACTCTGCACACGTTTGCTATGGAACATCCGGGTACGTGAATATACTCTCTCCCGGACGTGAGGTCATAAATAGTAGACCAGCGCCGTGACTGATTTTCTATGCAAAGAGAGGCGGATATTTTCAACATTTCAATTGAGGATTTCGAGTAGACAGAATTTTTTTGTGATATACTAAGTAATTGAAAAACTTAAAAATAACATATACTTGCCGTAGGTAACAAATTAAGGGACATTTATTTGCTTAGAGTTTCAACTTTAAAGATCTTTCTTTCTTCTCTTCTCTTTCCTTTCTTTTCCTTTTTTTTTCCTTTCTTTTATTTTATTTCCTTTTCCTTTTCTTTTTTCCTTTTCTTTCCCCTTTCCCTCTCATTTTTTCCCTTTCCCTTTTCTCATTTTCCAGCGACGGCAGCGCAATTTAATTTACCGACAATATTCATGACAGGTGGGGGCCAGTTTCGCACCCCCCCCCCCCCCCCCCCACCTTTAGCGACGCCCCTGGTTCCATGCTCATATAGCCGCTCTTCCATTATGCGGGGAATTTCGGAGGCCAGGCACCAGTTTTACATTTTTAAATTACCGGCAAAAAGGGGCAAAATTTCAGTGTAAATTATAAACTTCATATGATTGTATTTGGAATAGCTAGTGCATCAAACAATTTTTCAAATTTAGTACTCCTCCCAAGGAAGAACATTAGAAAAAAGATATCATTTACATTTCGGACCCCGGCCTAGATCCCCCACTCCGGCCGTCACATCTTTTCCTCCCCTGCACCTCTCATTAATTCTCCCTCATATCTTTCTGTTCTGGAACAGTATTTTGAACAGGAAGTTGTGATCAAATCCCAGCTAGCAGGTGCATGTAACCTAGTCTGCAAGCACAGACCCAATTTGACACTTTATCCAAAAATCATTGTGCCCTGAGAGAAGCCAGCTACCTACTGGTTGTTTTCATAGAACATAGCCTATGATAGTCTTATAGTGCAGACTCTCTTTTACGACTGACCAGGGTTTGTGCTTGCAGACTACATGTAACCAACCAAGCAGTAAAGAAAATAGGAAATAAGAAAACGTCTTGATAAAGCCTATACTTTTGTTAGCGTGCCGTGTTCGAATATCGGCACTCTCCTCATATTCATATCTCAGCTCATAACATGTGCATGCATGCATAGGATCCCATGTAGGCTATACTCTACGGATCCGTATTCAACATCTCTGCCACTAGCTACGGCGATACGACTGGACGACTGACTGCAGCTGCATGCATGGACAAGATCTTGTTTCTTTGTCTTTGAGATAGATATTTTAAGCTTATTTTAGTGTAAACAAGGTCGCAAAGTATGCATTTGTTTTCTCTCTCCCGTCTCTGATGTGACTAGCTTAATTAGTAAACTAGCAGCTAGCAGAGCTCAGACTCAGAGAGACTCACTCGACTCTACCATCATGGCTGAGATTGCAGAGGCATTCCTGTTGAAGGTCACTGCAGGATTAGACGATGAACTTGCCAAGCTTGATAAAAAGATCACGAAGTTTACCAATGGTAGGCCCAAACCCTTGTCTATACCTTTCATACAAATTTGTCATTGACTGTGTCATGTGATGTATTTGTAGTAGATCTATGCAAGTTTGACCGCAACTGTCGATGCGAAATTGTATTTATCAACAAGTGTTAACGATAACGTAATGGCTTCATTGGCCCTGTACATTGCAATTATCACCAGAATTGGTTTAGTACCGGTACTCTCTTTGTTTTAATCCTCCTTCGCAAGAAGGAGCAAAACAACATCTTCTTTCTCATCCTCAGTTCTCTCTTCAAAAGCACACTTCTCAAAAAAAAATCAGCGAGTGAACACAGTCTAGGTCTAACTTAGACCTAGATCTAGTCTAGATCTATTTTTTTTGTTTTGATTACCACTTGAAAACCGCTTGTTCTGATGAAATTCTCGAATATTTTGGTTGCGATGTCGACAGGGCCTGAATTTGTAGGGAAAGCTGTGATAGTTGCGCTTTCATTTCCTGCATTTCTAGCTAGAGAAGGAGTAGGGTGTGAAGAAGACAGATTGGAGAAAATTAGATTGAGAATTTGCCTTTGATGATTGACTCACTCTCGCTTCCCAGAATTGGTATAGTACTCTCACTCTCAGTGTAGAGATGATCTACATATGATCCTTGAGACAATGTGGTAATTTCATGGTTCTTTGTTTATTAACACTCAACTGAACTCCAATCAATTCCATACACCGGAATGTACAATGTAGCAATAGTAGTAGTAGTTTAGTAGGTAAAACAAAGTTTTCCTTCCTTGAATCCGTGCCCACATTATCATATCTGTAGTTTTCATGTGACAAGCCTAGCTACGTTTGTACAACAATTCCAGTCAATCTATGGTATCCTCAAAACAAAAACTAAATTTGGCTTCTTATAACTTGATCCTTACATTCCTCCCCCCAGTTGCAGCTAGAGGGTGCAACGATTAACATCTATTTAACCAAAACTTAATTGTCCATCACTGATGTAAATTAACAAAATACCAACTGTTATCTACATGTATTATCAAATGTTTACAAACATTTTCTGTATACAGTCTCATAACCTAGTTTCTACATTAAATTCGAACACTTTCTATTTATATAATACCTAATTGTTTCCAAAAACAGATCATAATCACAATGAGATGTAACACTTATATCTCTATACTCTGCCAATTTCTACTATCTAAATGCACAGAATACACTAAATTTTGCAAAATCAAGCTTTATCCCTGGATTACTATAAACATTCCTGTATCAACTCAACAAAGCATCCAATACAAGATAATCATGAATCAATGATAACTTTAAATCAATTTTTTTTTTAATGTTTACTCATAGCTGTCAAACCTTTGTCAAAATGTTTACCTATGGTAATTAAATTATCAAAAACACAATTTTCGTTATAATTGCCTTTCAAAAAATAACTCTGGAAATAAACCAGTAATATGAAATCCAAACACAAGAATTGTTCTTCCAAAACAAGAATAATTAGTGGCTGTATTTACTACCTTTAACATTTTTCCTTTTGTTTTTACTTAAACATAAAACAATTTCTGAACACCTTTAATTGAACTGTACATCATCATAAAAAGAACATCGAAATAACGTAGATGTACATGTACTTTCAAACAATAGAGAAAAAGAAATATTTAGCATTGTGCATAATACCATTTTCATACATGTAATACATGACTCTTGTACTACCGCTTGAACATTAACCTTGTTCTTTCTATTTGCATATATCAACCTGTCCGAAGTTTACCTGCATGACTGAAGTCACATTGTGGATTGACTACTAAGCACATGCAAATATCCTTGCCATTTGCACATAAACTAAATAACATTATTTTCTTCACTTAAACATGTTAATCCTCAATTTAAATATAACACAATCTGAACTTCCTTATAATGCTCTACACTGCAGAGTGCAGACACATATATATAAATCTTTTCATTAATGTTAATGTTCTGAACACCAAATGAAATGTGGTTTCTAACTTTCTATGTGAACAAATACACTGTTTTCAGAACACTTTCTCCCTTTAACCCTATTTGAGTTCTCTCTTTCTGGTATGTTTTATATTAACAAAATGTATCTGATTTTAACTCTGAGGCTAATTCAATCATTACCTTGAACACATTTTTAACAAAATATTCTCTTTTAATTATTTGTGTACATGTATGTTCAATCATCCTCAATTTAAACATCCCAATTGTAATAACACAAAAGAAATATTGAAACTCAACAAACTTACATATATGTACATGTATGAGTATAAAACATCAAATTTCAAAACAAACATTTCAGTCATGAATAGCATTTCACAGAGTTCAACTTAAACAGTTTGAAAGTTCACTAGTTCGTTCCAGTTCATGTTCATATTCTTTATCGTTCTTGCAAAGCATAAACAATATTCGGTGCTGACTTATCATAATTCAATGTCTTAAATTGACATCCTTTCATGGAAGTGTCCTCTCTTGAAATCGCGTAAAACTTTGCTCTCTTGGAATTCGCGTGTTGACAAAATCATCCTGTGTAAATTCGCGACTTGACATGTGTTGATCCAATCCAACTTCGCGATTAAACATGTATTGATCCAATGCAAATTCGCGATTAAACATGTGTTGATCCAATCCAACTTCGCGATTAAACATGTGTTGATCCAATGCAAATATCGCGATTAAAGATGATTTGATCCTGTATTGGCTCATTATCACAAATGATTACCAATTATTAGCCAAAGGGCTATCAATATTTTACTTTTCACTTTAACACAAACACAAATTTTCACTGGCGCTCTGAATTCCACTTGTTCGCTTGATCCAAACATAAATTGCTTCATTTGCTTGATATCCTTCTCCAATAATGATTCAAAGCACATCCACTTAAAGGCACTTTCACATATTATACATGTAGATCCTTTCATAAATTTGAGGCAAACTCCATTCAAATTTCCTGCTCCAGTAGAATACACAACTTGGTTACTGGCCTTACTAGCGATGTTGTTGCAGTTTTCACTTTCGCTCTGCGGACGAACCCCTTGTTGTCTGGCATAACCTCTTGCACTCGGGCCATGGACCAGGAACATCTGTGCGCTGTTTCGTCTATGATGAGTACAATGTCCCCCACCTGAAGGTTACGACTTGGCTGCAGCCACTTTTGTCGGCGTTGTAGAGAAGGCAGGTACTCTCGCACCCACCTCTTCCAGAATAGGTCTGCCAAGTACTGCATCTGTTTCCACCGCTTCTTTGCGTAAATGTCCTTGTCGTCGAAGATCCCTGGAGGTAGCGTCGTTGAACCCTTCATAGTCAGCAAGCTGTTTGGTGAGATTACATCCAGATCATTTGGGTTGTCTGAACATCGGGTAAGAGGCCTACTATTTATGACGGCCTCCACTTCACACATGAATGTATGGAGCTGCTCCTCGTTCTGGTAGGACTTTAGATACTGCTCTCTCATGACTGCACACAGTATCTTTCTGACTGTTCTAATTTGGCGTTCCCATACTCCCCCCTGATGGGAAGCAGCAGGGGGATTGAAATGCCATTTCATGCCATGGTTTGCATGAAAGTTGATCAGCTGGTCTTGATTCAGCTCCTTTAATGCCTGCTTCAGTTCCCTTTCAGCTCCTACTAAATTCGTACCATTATCCGAGAACATCTCTTTCACAGGTCCTCGGCGGCTGATGAAGCGACGAATAGCCTCAATACAGGAACTTGTGTCTAGACTCGATGCAACTTCAATGTGCACCCCTCTGCAGGACAGGCATGTGAAGATTACGCCATATCTTTTCCTTATGCTTCTTCCACACTTTATTTCAAAAGGACCAAAATAGTCCATGCCAACTCTGGTGAACGCCGGCTCGTCACTCTGAACTCTACTTCTTGGAAGTTCTGCCATTTTCTGATGACCAGCCTTTCCTTGGTTCTTTCTACAAATGATGCATTTCCTTGCTATGTTTCGTGCTAAAACTCCAGCTCCAACCACCCAGAATTTCTGTCGTAATTCAGCTACCATGTGATTTTGTCCCTGATGACCAACTCTCCTATGGATGTATTGCATTAAAAGAGTGGTTACATGGTGCTTCTTTGGTAGGATGTATTGATGTTTAGCACTGCTTGGAATCTGGGCATTCTGCAACCTTCCACCTACTTGAAGTAACCCATTGCTCAATTCTGGATCAAGGTTACTAAGGGTAGAGCGTTTTGGTACTCCTTTCTCTTCTCCGTGACCAGCCAGTCGTTTCATTTCCTCTGGGAATGATTCAAGTTGCAATTGTTTAACGATTGCGACTTCGGCTTCTTCAATGTCCTTATTTGTCAGGCTGAACATTTCACTGGAATTGCCATCTATTCCTTTCCCCTTTCCTTGTAGCATTTTCTTGAACTTCAATATCCAGGCAACTCCTCGTTTCAGCTTATCCCAATCAGAATAGTGCGACAGGAGTGCACTTATTGGATCCTCCTTGTTTATCATTGTGGCATGAATGTGAGTCTCATCCAAATCTCCTGACATAGTGTCATCAGCTTTCTCCATTCTCGCTGGAGCTTTCACACCCTCAGATGGCCATATTTCTTCAGACTGCTTTAGGAATTCTGGGCCTTCAAGCCATTCCTTCTTCTTGGTTAGTTCACTGGCATCCAATCCCCTGGATGCATGATCTGCCGGGTTTAACTTGGTAGGAATGTACTTCCACTGATTTGTCTCTGATCCATCTCGGATGATACTCAGTCTGTTCGTCACAAATACTGGATATCTGGCAGTTTCGTTGGCAATGTATTTCAGAACTGTTTGACTGTCCGTCCAAAATACTGTCTCATCCAACTCCATATTCATTTCCCTCTTGATCATACTGTCTTGCTTTACTGCGAGTGTTGCAGCAGTTAACTCCATCTTAACAATAGTGTGAGGCTTCAGTGGGGCAACCCTGGCTTTAGCTGTCAAAAATGCCACATGAACCTCTTCATTCTCATCTGTCTGTCTCAAGTAGGTCACAACACCATAGCCATCCATGCTAGCATCGGCAAAGTGGTGCAGCTGTCTATTTGTCACTATACCAAAGTTCTTTGGTTTTAGACATCTTTCAGTCTTCACCTGGTCAAGATTTTGTAGCTCATTCATCCAATGTTCCCATTCCATTTTCTGCTTTTCAGGGATTGACTGGTCCCAGTCCAATTTAGCTTGGCACAATTCTTGCAGAATTATCTTAGCCTTCAGAACGAATGGTGCTGCTAGCCCGAAGGGATCATAGACTGAGCTCATTACTGATAGGATGTTTCGGCGAGTAGCCTTTCTTGACATTTCTTTCAGTTTGAAGCCTAACTGGTCATTTTCTGGATCCCATCTTACACCAAGAGCTCGTTCAGTTGGAAGAACTTCCCTTTGTAAGTCCAAATCCTTCAATTCAACGGCATGTTCCTCCTTTGGAATGGAATCCAAGACCTCTCGTCTGTTGCTTGACCATTTGGTTAACTTGAAGCCTCCCTTGGACAACACTTGTCTTAATGATTCAGCTAGATCGATGCCTTCTTGGGGTGTTGATACTGACTTAAGAAAATCATCAACGTAGAAGTCATTCTGTATGGCATCTAGGACTTCTTCCTTTGCACAACCTTCATTGTCCTTTGCTGTTCTTTTTAGGGCATAATTCGAACAACTGGGAGAAGATGTAGCCCCAAAAAGATGGACTAGCATTCTGTAGGCTACTGGCTCTTTGGTGATATCCCCCTCAGGCCACCACAAGTAACGCAGCATGTCGCATTGGTCTGGTGTAACTTTCACCTGATAGAACATAGACTTTATATCTGCCATTATAGCCACTTTCTCTTTCCTCCATCTGAGGAGAACACCAAGCAATCTGTTGGTTAGATCTGGTCCTTGTAGGAGTTCCTGATTAAGAGACTTTCCTTTGTAGCTGACAGGACAATTGAAGACTACTCTAATCTTTCCTGGCTTTTGGGGATGATACACCCCATGGTGTGGGATATACCATACCTTCCCATCATGTCTGTCCAAGTCTGCTTCTGGAACCTTCTCTGCATAGCCTTGCTTTTCCAGATCATTCATGAATGTGGTGTACTGTTGATGGATTTCCTTGTTCTTTGATAATTTCTGTCCTTGTCTTTCCAGAAATCTTTCAGCTTGGTTCTTGTTGTTAGGCATAGCCACATCTCTCTGCTTTAAGGGCAGATCCATCTGATAATGATTGTCTTTCTTAGTGATAGATTTCTCCATTATGTCCAAGAAATTCTTGTCGTCAACTGACAGGCCCTCTCTGTGATCACTTAGTCTCTCTGTAAATTCCATATTGCAGAAGTCCTTGAATTTCCGTTCTAATTCTTCTTGTCTAGGAATGATGGAAACTTCCTCCTGTTTACAAAAACAGACTTTGTGAATATCTGCTTGCTCTTGAGCTTGTATACCATACACGAGCCAACCTAGCCTTGAGCGGACAGCATATGGTTCCTCGATGTCACCAGCTTTGATTTCTAGAGGCATCGATGCTGACGGAACGTTGGCTCCAATCATGAGAGTTACCCTTGGAATAGAGTTGCTGTTACTTATTTCTGGCAATTCTATGTCCTTCAGATGTTTCCATCGTTTAAGATCCTTTTGAGTTGGAGCATCTGAAACAGTCACTGGTATACCATCTTTGACATAGATGGGCGGAAGATTGATGAATTCCTTCTCCTTTACTCCTGCGATCTGCAGCTCATCTACAGTGACTTCTGTATCTATCACTTCTTCAAGATTCAATGTCTTGACTATTAGCTTGGTTTTCCTAGTTCTTGCATGCAGCCTTTGGGTAAGTTCTGTGTCACAGAAGACTGTTCCACATCCATTATCTATGAATGCATAAGTTGATATGCATCTGTCATTTCCTTTGTGCTTCACAATGACTGGAACTATCGTCATGCACGTCGATGTCTGGGGTTTTCCTCCAACACCTTTCTTCACATTGGTAGACCCTGAAGAGATCCTTCCAGCTTCACTTTGCACATCGGTAGATGTTGAAGCATCATTGGTGGTTTTCCTTGTATTTCCTTCTCTGTCTTTCATCCACCTGGGATCATGCATTAAAGTGTTATGCATCCTGTCGCAGACATCACACTTGATCTGGCTCTTGCACTCTTTCTTCAGATGCTTTGGTTTTAGGCATCGGAAGCAGAGGCCTTTCCTTTTACATTGCTCTGATCTTTCTTCAACTGACAAGGCTTCAAACTTTCTGCATTCATCAATGACATGCCTCGAGTTGGTACCACAGAAAGTACAACTTGGTTCCCTCTTGTCCTTTTGCTCCTTATCCTGTTGGGTGGTGGTGGTACCAAATGCTTTTGTGCTTCTTGACTTTTGTTGTTTTTCTTTCTCATCTTTATTGTAGGAAGCATTTTTCTCAGTCCTCTGGTATCCCAATCCCTGTACCATGGGATCGTTAATGTTTCTTTCAGTCTGTATTACAAACTGTGCAAGGTCTTCCAGGGTAGGATTCCTATTAGCAACATCACGGGTCAGGCCTACTCGTGATATCCACTTCTGCTGGAGATACAAGGGTAGTTTGCTCGCCAGAACTCTCAGAAAACTTGCACTATCCATGCCACCTAAGTCCCCTGCTGCTCTAACATGAGAGCAATTATTGAGGTATATTGCGAATTTTCGCAATCCTTGCCTATCTCCTGATCGTATCTGTTCCCAGGCAATTGCCCTTTCCTTGTATGCATTTATTATGTTACTCTGCTTTCCATAGTCTCTGTGTAGCATGGACTTGGCTGTCTCATATGCCCTCTTACTTGGTTGTATGTGGGGGCATTCTCGAATAAGCTCATGCGCTTCTCCTTGTGTGTATTTAAGTAGAAGCTCTAGTCTTCTGAAAGGTTCATCAGTTCTTTTTTCAACCACATATTCAAAATTCCTTATAAAGGTAAGGTAATCAAGTGGATCCCCATTGAACGACTCGAGATCTGGCGATGGTAGACTGTTTTCCGCAGTAAATCTAATCATCTCCCTAAGCATCTGTTTGGTGGTTCCTTCTTCGTCGCTCACAGGTTCCTTGCGAAAGGTTTGTTCTCGTTCTTGTCCACGATCACAGAAAGAGTCACCTCTACTTGATCTCGTTCTTGTCCACGATCACGGAAAGAATCACCTCTAACTTGTTCTCGTTCTTGTCCACGATCACGGAAAGAGTCACCTCTTACTTGATCTCGTTCTTGTCCACGATCACGGAAAGAATCACCTCTTACTTGTTCCTGTTCTTGTCCACGATCACGGAAAGAATCACCTTTAACTAGTTCTCGTTCTTGTCCACGATCATGGAAAGAATCACCTCTTACTTGTTCTCGTTCTTGTCCACGATCACGGAAAGAATCACCTCTTACTTGTTCTCGTTCTTGTCCACGATCACGGAAAGAATCACCTTCCACTTTCCATTTCTGTAGCTCTTCCTCTGAGTCTTGTTGTAGAAGCTTCAATTCTGCTTGCAAGAGAATAGCAGTCTTTTGTCTTTCAATCTCCGCTTCTTCATCCTTCAAAAGCTGACTCTTTCTCAAATTCTCAGCCTTTTCTTTTGCAATTCGTATTTCTTGTTCGGCTTGCTCCATTTCATGTTGTTTTTGAAGTGTTCTCAGTTTCTTCTCAAGTTCACTCGTTTGATGTAAGGCTATCAACTTTGCTTTAAGTTGTCTTTCCTTCTTTCTCTCTCTTTCTCTCTTCTTTGCAGTACTGGCAGAAGAGGCTGATGATCCACATAATGACAATGTGGATTCTGAGTCATCTCGATCATCTTTCCCATCCTCTAGATCTCTTTTTCTAGTAAAGCTCCTTGTTGCACCACTCTCCTTATCATCAACATGATTAATATCATTGCCATTGGCATTGCTCAGTTCCTTATCTTTCACGACATGATCAATACCATTGCCATTGCTCAGTTCCTTATCTTTCACGACATGATCAATATCATTGCCATTGGCATTGCTCAGTTCCTTATCTTTCCCACCTGGGGATTTGGGAGTAGTATTCCCATTCATAATTGCAATTTACTTGGTAAACATTCCTTTCAAATCAGTAGTAACGTGTAGAGTGTAGCCGATTTCACTTCAAAGTTTCATTTCATTCAGCCGATTTCACTTCTGAGTTTCATTTCATTGAATTACTCACTGTGTCACGTCACGTCAGACTTTAGTACTTGTGCAGTGTTCGCGAGTATCACGCCCAGGGGCTTTGCCGTGTCGAATTCCTTCATCCGTGCGGTATCCGTTGAAGAATCGACTTTGTTTTACTAATGTAGAGATGATCTACATATGATCCTTGAGACAATGTGGTAATTTCATGGTTCTTTGTTTATTAACACTCAACTGAACTCCAATCAATTCCATACACCGGAATGTACAATGTAGCAATAGTAGTAGTAGTTTAGTAGGTAAAACAAAGTTTTCCTTCCTTGAATCCGTGCCCACATTATCATATCTGTAGTTTTCATGTGACAAGCCTAGCTACGTTTGTACAACAATTCCAGTCAATCTATGGTATCCTCAAAACAAAAACTAAATTTGGCTTCTTATAACTTGATCCTTACACTCAGCATCAGCATCAGTATACGGAAGTGTGAGGTGATCCTGTTGAAACTTCCGGTCGTTTCATTGAGTGGTGCTTCGTTCGAAAAAGAACCTTAACTATTTTTGCTCGCATGGCGGGTGGACGCACAAATAAATTTTATGGAAGCATTTGGTGCTGAGAGGACCAGTGCTTGTCCAATCTAATCTTGAAAGAAGTGATTGAGGATGAGGAGATGACAGATGTAGGAAGACTATTCCAGGATTCTACTACTCTCTGACTGAAGCTGTTTCTTCTTAGGACTGTGTTGCTCCTTTGCTTATACAGCTTCTGGTGGTGTCCCCTTGTAGCTTCATGAGGTGCAGATGTGAAGAAGGCTGCGGGATCAGAGTTTACGAGTCCGTTCATCAGCTTGTAGACCTCAATCATGTCGCCTCTTATCCTTCTGTATTGCAGTGAATACATTTTGAGGTTCTTTAGTCTGTCTTGATAGGATAGGTGTCTGATCTCGGGAATTAACTTTGTTGCTCTTCTTTGCACCTTCTCAACTTTCACTGCTTCAGCCTTAAACCTTGGATGCCAGATGACATTCCCATATTCAAGGATAGGGCGAACAATGGTCGTGAACAGGATTGGTAATGTGTCTCTTGATATTCTTGTGAAAGTTCTCTTTATAAGTCTCTTCGTTTTAATCCTGCTTTGGAAGGAGGAGCAAAACAACATCTTCTTTCTCATCCTCACTTCTCTCTTTACAAGTACACTTCTCAAAGTTTTCTCATCGAGTGAACACGTATTTTTGAGAATGTCATCTCTACACGTCTATTTTGTTTCCTGCATACACTTGAACTCTTGAAGCAAATTTCTTCTTTTTCAATTCCAACCTCTTTCATCTCATTTTGGAGATTCTTCATATATCTAATTTCTCTGCATTCAACTCAGAGAACAATCCTAAACATAGCTTGTGCTAACTAGCCAAGTATAGTTTTGTGATAATATCTGTGGTGACTTTGTGGTGTAGAACTTGGGAATTGTGACTATTGTGTAATAGACCCTATTTGGACAATTTGTTTATTTTGGAGGATTCATGCCTGGGTATCCCTGCACGCATGAAGTCGGTAAATGGTGATTGGTTTTTATTATCATTTCGTTTTGCTCAGCGACCATTCCCGCTTCAAGAAGACCAACCGTTTGTAAATATATTGAGACTACTATTTTGTTTCCCCCTTGAGTAGTCTTGATATGGTTTCACTGACAAATTCATGTATGCTTTGTTTGTAGTTGAGACACCCCAAAATGACAAGCTGCTTGGTGATATTGGTAGCATTCACGCCCACATCGGAGAGCTTCATGATGAAATACAGGGTCTTCTCAACAAACAAGAGTAAGTTGTGCATTAACAATTATTTTCTAGCTTGCCTGCTTGTGTAGCAGCATAGTAAAATGGTTTCAGGAAAGGGCTTGGAATTTAGGGTATCTTTTATGTTTGTGTACCTTTCAAAATTTTGGGTGCCCGAAAATTGTACAATAGAAAATACCTGCTAGATCGGTTGCAGTTGTCAGATCTAACTCTTCCTTGTATAAATTTGACAATTTATAACCACCAAATACCTTTCAAAACGCCTGCATACCGAAGCCTTGGTTAATATCAGAATATCTCATGAAGTTATTTCCATCGATGTTTGGCGATGTTCAGTGCTATTACTATGCCTCTTAAAGTAAAGAACTGGGGTAAAAATAGAGAGAAAATGTGAGCTGCTAGCTTGATTTATGAAGGATGCAAAAATCAGGCTACAAAACAATGATAAGAATATTCTGTCTTAAAATCATTAATTTTCATAATCACCTTTATATTTTTACAGAGAGCACAAGGAGGCTGAAAAGACGAGACAAGATGAATATGAAAGAGATCATTTATTCAAGTCCACCATTACGCCTAGCAATCCCAGAACTCTCCATGAACTCTATGAGGAGATGGATCTCCTTGACATTGATTCAGACGACGACCAGGACAGCGGCCAAGACAGCGGCAGTGAGATGGATGACGATGATGGTGTTACAGGTGAAGATGAGATCATCTTCCTTGGAAAGACGGACTTACCAACAAGGCAGAAACGGTCAGCAAATGAAGCTCGCCTTACACCACCAGCGCCACCCAGTCAACCAGCAGGTTGGTATTAATCTACATTTGCCACCCAGGTGAAATTACTGGGTATCTAGTAGGAAGAAGTTTGTAATGTTTGTTAATTAATTTACTGACTGGAAATTTATCTTAGCGTTAAACTCCAAGACTCTCCCCAAACAAAATTGAGGGCGGTCCCCCCCCCCCCCCCCACCCACCCCCCTGGATCGCCACCCCTGACTAGCATGCATCACCATCATGACAAAAAAAGAAAGAAAATTTGTTTTGCCAACACCATAGGCAGCAGGCCAGATGGGGTCTTATTTCAGCTTTCTGTCCGGCCGCAGTTACACAGTCGATCGTGTATTGCGCCATAGCTTAACTTGCGCGGGCTGCGAGGATTGAGGGTGCTTAAGCGATGGCACGAACCTAGATCTAGTTTTTGGTTGGTAAGTTATGAAGTTTATTCACGAGATTGACAAAACTTCATGTCAACAATATAACAATATAATAGTCCCATATATGTACAAATACTTGCTGTTTTGACTGTTGTTGCGCATAAGCCGCACCAAGACTTTTGATATTTTCTCTTCCGAAAACACTGCGGCCTTTGCGCCGGCAAATACGGTATGCAACATTACCGTTTATTGCTTATTGCAAACGGCCAGAACCAATTATACATCCTGAACTGCTAAAAGCCTGAAATGCCATTATTTTCATATGCATATTGCGCCCGCACTTTGTGAGACACAGGTGAGACAAGGCTTGGAATTTGCCATGTTATAATAATAGTAATAATAATAGGCATTTCTATAGCGCCATCTGTCTAGAAAATTCTCTTCCGAGGCGCATTTATTATTACCCTGTCTGTAGCCTAGCTGCCGTTTATACAGCGCTCCAGCATTTCAAGGAATTAATTCCTGCCAGGTACACATTTACATCACCTGGGTTGAGTGTGGCAAATGTAGATCAATGTCTTGCCAAAGGACATTAGTGCCGCGGCGGGACTAGAACCGCGGACCTTGTGATCGACAGTACGGCGACGTATCCACTCGACCACAACAAAATCATAGGTACTTCTTGTGAGGCTTTACCTATTGACTTTCTGTGTTTATTACAGGACCCATAGACAAAGAGGCTGTTGGAAAGATGGGAGCAGTGGCAGCCATTTCATCACAGAAACCACCACCATCAGCATCCCAGGGCACCCCTGTGACGACTCTGCCATCATCAATACTAGGTGCCCAGGAAACATCCAAGGTTATCATCATTCCACCAGGACCCACAGGACAGGCAACGTCCACATCGTCCAGTTCCCTGGGTGGCCAGACTACAACACCTGTTGTGGACCGGTCAGTGGCAGCTGAACGTGTGATGACTATCCCTGCCGCCACAGTTGCCAGTATTCAACAGGAAGGCTCTGCAAAAAGTGTTGTTTTACCGTCAGCATTGATACCAGGACTCAAGGACTTTAACCAGCAGTCGAAGGCACCCATGCGTTTTCTTATGGTAACCACTGCAAAAAACCAGGCTGGCCAACCGGTGAAGAGTGTGAAGACATTGGTTCTGCAGAATCCTCAGGGGGTATCGCTGGACGGGCAAGTGGTATTGAAAATCCAAGAGGGACAGCCGCAACCAGGGCATATCAAGCAGTATGGACAACCTGTGAAGATTCAAGACGGCTCTGCTGCTGGACCAGTCCTGCAGACGTCGGCAGCAAAACGTCCCCTGACCGCGTCCGAGGTGGTCGAGATCATCGATGATGATGATGACATTGTGATGCTGAGCAGTACTCCAGCATCCTCTGTTTCCAAGAAGACCACTGTTCTCAGAGCAACAGCCAGAGCTCCATCTGCCGTTCCTGGACAAGTCCAGGTGGGAAGTCCAGGAGGGAAGGTCCGTCAAGGGGTGCAGCTCATACATGGAGGTGACTATGACGCTCACATGATGGAAGGAGAAGAAATGATGTTTGGAGATGATGATGCTACGTAAGTATCATTTTGAAGCCAGGAAAGGCCAAACTTTTGAACTGTCGGAAATTATATACAGTGCGACCCGGAAAAAACGGAATTGACAAAAGACTTAACGCCGTTTCGTTGACAATCAGCCGTAGACGAAAGACTTCATGCATGGCTGATTGTCAACGAAATGGAGTTAAGTCTTGTCAATTCTGCTTGTTTCTACGGCAGGCAGCCAGTGAAAACAAATTCGTTTGATAAAATTATGGAAATGCAAGCACTACTTTAAACAAACAGAAGTTTGTCATTCCTTGCTCATTTTTCCTGATTGAGGTGTCATATGAAAGGGCAGAAACTCAACCTTCTAGAAATGTGATTTTCTCTTTGAAATTCAGATACCGTCCGCCAAATGACTTTTTGGTTTCCTCTCTTCAAATTCATTTTAATCACTCATGCCTGAAATATGCATTTGTATGAGTTGCATCAAATGAAAGAGGAGGATCTAAGCTTTCCAAATATGTGTCATTTATCAATAATAATTGTGGTTAAGTTATGATAAAACATCGATAATTCTCGGTTTCGTTTTTGATTTGATTTGATGAGATAGCCATCTGTCAGTGACCTTGCAGGGGGTCTCATCCCTCCTGACCAACTAGTACAGACAGGCTTTAAAAGAGCCTTCTGAACTGAATTCAATGGTATGGTAATAGCACATTTGAGTTTTCAAGTTACCTCACATCTGCTGCATATGTTTCTTCCATGACAGGTTACCAGAGCTTGTTGAAGGAAAGAAGGTACTGGCCAAGGGGGAGGAAAGTTTCTGGTTTCCCGGAACACTCATCGGTCCTCCTATACATCATAAAGGAATGGTAAGCTTCTCATGTCGGTCAGCCTGCTATTTCCTCATTTTTACTTGAATTAGATGTAATGTATATTTCATTATAATGCTCTCTGCTTAATAACAAACATGTATAATGTTTTATAACTGTAATGCTTCCTAGGAGAAATTTCAATTATTTAAACATATTTGTGGCTTACACCCAGTAAATTGCTTACACCCAGAGTTATTGTCCTATTGCAGAGAAACTACCTACTAATCAATATATTTGGTGAATTATTATATCTATTTGGACCTAATAGATATAACGCACGTGTCACGCACGTGTGGGGGTAATCCCATATACATCTTACTGTGTAGTATTTTGTGTACAGTGCTTGTAATTTTACCAAGACTGGGCCAAATTTCTTATCATTTTGATGATTTCAGAACCTTGCAGTACACACCAATACTTATATGCTAGATGATCAACCTTTTCTGATCGATTCCACAATGTTTCTCTCACAATGCAATCGCATGACCTTAACTGGTCTTTATCTTTAACAGAAAAAGTACAAGGTGAAATTTGAGCACGGCCGGAAGCGACTGTTGTCCAGTAAGTTCTTAGCTGTCATTACGCCCTCTAAGCCAGGTGACCTTGCCGTTGGTATTAGAGTAGTTGGTAAGTCTTAACCTGCATTTTGTATTATTTTCTGTACCCCTGATCTCTCACTTCCTTTTGTCATTGTCTACTCTTTGTATTATGTTCTTCTATCTTTGTTGTGTAAAGCATTGTCTTGTCCCTTTCTGGTCTCTGTTGGCATCCCCCTTTTTCTTTCCCCTATTTTGTAGTTAATTTAATTACTCATTATTCCTAAGTATCATTTGAGGTGTTCACACTTGTGCAAGAATTGCTTTTTAGTGGACCCCTCTGTTTCCAACATGTATTTCTTACATTTGTTTTAAATGCTTATAACTGATTTGTAATGTTTTGTTGGAAACATGAATAAATTGAAATTGAAATTGAAATAGTTACCAAATGACCATAACTATCCACAGATCTGTCAAGCATAGAAAGGCTCTACTGTGTGCATTTTACACTATTTACTCTTAATAGTTTAATATCGAGGTGCTTTACGAATGGCTTTTAATTTTCACCTTTTATAAAAAGATACTCCCGCCATGGTTTTTCCGCCTCATATGTAGGCGATTCTTAAAGATTCTGAAGATTAAATTGGTTGAATGAAGAAACAAACAAATTCTTTATTTGTTGGCTGACATTATTTTTCCAAGTTAGGATTTAATTTTTGTTATTTTAATTAAAACTGCCTGTTTTGTAAGCACTTCATTGTTTTCTATATACGTTACTGTTTCATCTTCCTTTTATGATCTCGTTATACTTTATATAATTATGTATATTGTAAAAATGTAAAGCCCATTGAAATGTCAACAGACATGAAATGTGCTATAAAAGAACAAATTATTATTATTATCATTATTATTTTTTTTTTTTTCCCTAGCTTCTTATTTGGTAGAGGAAGGGGCCAAAACAAAAGGGATGTATGCTGGTATCATAGCAGAGGTTCCTATGAAGACCAACAGAGGAAGGTTAGTTTCAGTTTAATTCATTTCAGAATTCATCTCAGTACTGAATATAAGACTGATTGAAATATAGTATAAAATGTATAGAACAGGTATCACATGCATATTCACCTGTTCTACTTATTTTTACATAATAGCAGTGAAGGGATGTTCCTTTGTCTACCACAGCAATTGTTGAGGGTAGAATGAGGAACTGTTTATTTTGTCCTCTTTCTTTGTCCCTCATATTCATAGTGTAGCATGTTCTCGGTAGGGCAAGACAAATTATACTCTTGATTAATTCCATGTTTTGATTATTGCATGTCATTTCTTCTTTCCTAAATGATCATGAAAAGATTTTGTTCACTATACTGCATACTTGTAGGTTTGCAAATAACAAACACTAACTTTTGCAGATAGAGGTTTAATTGAGTCCTTAATACAAAAAATAAGCCTGGAATGTTCAAGATTTCTTCAGAAGTTCCTGCCTTTATATATGTGACACTCTATTCTCCTACATACTCCTATAACAGCGCCATGTACCCCCCCCCCCCCCTTCCTGGCTGCTATCGACTCAAGCATTCTTGCTTATGATAGTTGGTCTCTGCATTTATCTTGATTATTTTTACTTACTCCATACTTTCAAGCTTTCAATTATATACATATATATATGCATTTTTATGTGTGTGTATTTAAGTTGTCACTCTTTATGTAAATCAAATATATTATATACCATTATTGTTTTTTTTTATAAATGTTATAGCATTGTTGAGTAAACCTCACCTGTTTTATTGCAGGTATTTGGTGTTTTTTGACGATGGTTATGCTCAATATCTATCGTGTGAGAAGATCCATATAGTCTATCATTCAAGTAAGTATTGTGTGAAAAGAGAGATTTTTCTTATACAGTCAAACCTGCTTTAGTGACCACCTGTCTACAAAGACCACCTGTCACATTTGTTGTTTCCCTTGAAAATGGTTTCTCATTGAATCATGTACTAAAGGAACCTGTCTACAAAGACGACCTGTCTACAAAGGCCACTTTTTGTGTTTCCCTTGGGTGATCGCTATAGACAGGTTTGACTCATCCCACCCTCAAACGACCATCTTTGGATGCAGACAATTTGAGAAACTTTAGACCAATCTCAAATTTGCCATTTTTGGGCAAGGTAGTAGAACGTGTAGTCTCAAATCAATTTACTGAATACCTTACTGCAAATTCCCTTCTCGCATCCCGACAGTCTGCCTATCGTAAAAATCACAGCGTGGAAACTGCGTTACTTCGAGTCCAAGACGATATACTTTGTGCTTTGGATACTGGAGATGATGCGATTCTCATACTATTAGACCTAACATCAGCTTTCGACACGGTCGATTACCGTGTTCTTATAGCCAGGTTGGAAACACGTTTTGGCGTCTCTGGAACTGCTACCAAGTGGTTTAAATCTTACATCTCTGGACGATATCAACAAGTGATCATCGATGGCTCACGATCCGATCCTACTCTGCTGAGGTGGGGGGTGCCACAAGGTTCCGTCCTCGGCCCTGTAGTTTTTACATGTTATACGACACCCTTAGAGGACATTATTAATTCCCACGGTTTCTCCTCGATGATATATGCCGACGACACCCAACTATATATTACTGTTAAGTCTGGTCAAATTCTTCAAATGCTACCGAAGCTGGAAGATTGTCTACATGCCATTCGCTCCTGGTTGACTGAAAACTTTCTGCTCTTGAACGACAACAAGATGGAAGTGCTACACCTGTTTTCTCACCGAAGAAGAAATACAATAGAACTCCCTCCGATTCAAATAACAAATGGTTCTGTAAATTCCTCCAAAACAGTTGTTAACTTAGGTGTCACATTTGATCAAAACCTTTCAATGCGCCCCCATGTCAATAGTATCTGTCGTAAAGCATCCTTCGCCCTGAGAAAAATTCGTAAAATTCGTAAATTCCTCTCCAAGTCATCCACTGAAATCCTCATCCACGCATTTATCAGTTCACTCCTTGACAGTTGTAATAGCTTGCTCCATGGAATTCCGGAAAAAGATATTGCCAAGCTGCAAAAAATCCAGAACTCTGCAGCACGTCTAGTGTCTCTCACCAAAAAACATGACCATATTACACCAACCCTTAAACAATTGCATTGGCTCCCCATTTAATTTCGCGGCCAGTTCAAAGTTCTTCTTTTAACCTTCAAGTCTCTACATGGTCATGCCCCAAATTATCTTTCTGAACTGATTCAATTATACACACCCAATAGGCCCCTTCGTTCTGCAAATCAAACTCTCTTGACCGTTAAAAAAGCAAAAACAAAATACTTTGGTGATAGGTCCTTTTCATGCTCTGCTCCACGTTTGTGGAATTCTCTCCCAGCCTCCATTCGTTGCATCTCTGATATTACTTTGTTTAGATCAAAATTAAAAACCTACCTAATGGAAAATGCATATTCAACCTAGTTCTTAAATTGTTACCTTACCTTGTTATCTTATGTTTCATAATTTCACTTCATATTTGTTTTCTTGTCATTACTCCGTTTAGTTTTAATTGTATCAATATTGTAAAGCGCTTTGATATAAATGTCTTATGAAAAGCGCTATATAAGTAAAAGTTATTATTATTATTTTTGACTGTATTCTCAAATGTCTTAAACTCTGGTTTTATTTAAACCGTAGTTCATAAATATGGACAATGAATTTTTTTTTTCTGTTCACAGGCAGGCTGACTTGTATTTTTATTGATTATTATTGAATATTTTTAGGATATCTGCTTTTCTCACCACTCATAGATACAAAGCAACCTATTTAGGAGATCACATTTTCAAGTTCATTTTCATAATTCTCCCAACTTTATATTATTACAATTTAATTAAATTATAGGTGAATGTAAATTGTCACAAAACAATGAATTGGCTCTACATGTATATATCATTCCAGACATTAAGTGTGAAAGATTTTTAAAAGCCTCTCTTATTTTCATGGAAAAACGGTTGGGAAAATTCAAAAAAGGTTGGGAGAATTTACTGTTAGAGGGTGTCGCACAGCGACGGTTTTCTTAAATATCTTTGTGGTTTGAGTATTTTGTTACCGAGTCACTTTAAGTACCGTACAAAGTTCTTAATACCAAGTTATGAACATGTGCTTTGACTGTGTTATTTGAACATCCTTTTCTACAGGTGCCTGTGTTTGGGCAGATGTGGATATTTTCTCCCGGGATTTCATCCGAGAATATCTGGATAAGTACCCTGACCGGGCGATGGTCAATCTCAAGAGGGATCAAGTGGTCACTACAGAGTGGAATGGCAAATGGTCAGTGTATGGATATCTCAGGATCAATAAAACTTGATATCAATAACTAGTTACAAGCTACTGAAATCATGGCATCTGATTGGCTAAGAGCAAATTTGTCATTTTAGCATTGGTTATAGATAACAAGTTTTATGAAACGGGCCCCTGGGCCAGGCCTGTTTCATGATACTTTTCAGGCCTTAAATTTCGTCATTTTTAGGGCAAGGCCAGTTTGGCCTTGGAGTACCTCATATTTTTAAGGGCACCAAGGCCAAAATATTTTTACAAAAAGGGCATCGAGGCCAAAATAATTTTACAAAAAGGGCATAGAGTACGAGGCCAAAAAAATTGATTCTATTTTTGTTAGATGTCATGTGTATTTTATGAAACTTGTGCAGGATCAATTTCCCAATTTGTTTTAGCACCAGCTTCTTCACAGAATGTATAGAGGTCTACAGTACATACAAACAAGCTAGGCGGCGGCCCGCAAGCCTTAGATTAAGCAGCCAGGAGCAAGGGGCAATTTTTTTTTAAAGTTGCCCCTTGCCCACGGGAATTTACCAGAGCAAGGGGCAATTTTCCAAAAACAGATAGGCCCCTAATCTAATTATAAGTTCAAAGATGTATTTCATAATGTGAATAGGGTCTAGAACGATCAATTTAATAACTTTTTAATATTAACAATATTAACAGGAAAGATTGATTAAGAACATCAAACTTGCACATTAAACAGTATTTTAAAGTAACTATAAATATTGATGAGCAAATGAATAAATAAATTGTCAATTTCACAAACATCGAAAGTCAGAAGGACTTGGCAAGTTTACCGGGTATCCCAAATCGAAATTGCACCTCACACACAAACCTTCCGCCACACTCTCGGTAGTAGGAGAAAATTTGATGAAATTATCTTTTGAACTGTTGTATAGATCTAGGCCTAACCAATGTAATAAGATGTAAAAATTTCCTTAGACATTCGACAGCTGAAAGTGACACGCTCAGCTCAGTTGCGTAACGTGCGTTCACAAAACCAAAATCGTTCCTTGCACACACACTCTCGCAACTCTTGGTGAGAAGCTGTCGGGCTGGAAGTTTGCTAACGAAACCGATGCACCCTCGGAGATTCGGAGCGCGTAATTTTACCGGGACTCGAAACGTTCGACGTGGGAACCTGGCGGGGTAGCTTTTTGCCAAAACGAAGCTAGGTCGGCTGGTGTCAAAATGAGAGTAACTACGATCGAGAACATCGTAGGTTTTCTCAGCTTATTAATAAGATAATTCTAAATTCTATTTGAGGTGAAATAATAAACTAGACCTCCAAACAAACCTCGACAGATTTCTAATGACTACTTGAATGCTTGTTTATTTCTCCATTTGACGATTTGTTTTCTTGATCCTGGCCTTCGATTTATACATATACGTGCGTGCGTCCACAGCATGCACCATATTAAGCGATCGATCGCATGAACGTACGTACGTACGTACGTGCGCTAGCGGATAGCCTATATAATAACAAAGGGCGCATTTTCACGGCACTTGCGCCTTATTAAAGCACTAAATACGAAGCTAGTAGAGAGCTCGTGGGCGGCAAACTGTTCGTGATTCGTGTATTTTTACTGTTGTAATAATTTATGGGCGCATTTTCACGGAAAACACTTGCGCCTTGCCGTCTAGTTTTAGATGATTATGGGCTCAATTGGTGGTTTTATGAGCGCAAATTTCGAAAAAAGGGCACGTCCAGTTGGAAAAAAAGGCACGTCGGCCAGTTTGAAAAAAAGGGCACGGCCTTTTTGGCCGTGAATTTATCTTTTTTTGGGAGGGCACCACGGCCAGTCATAGGGGCATCGACGGCCTGGCCGTCGATGGCCGTCGATTAATTTAAGGCCTGACTTTTGTCAATAATAAATGTTACAGTTTGGTATCAAATTTGTTCAAAGCCAATCAAATGCAACAATTTCAGTAGCTTATAACAGTTACCATGATTGCTTGTTAATATATGGATATCAAGTTTTGTGAAACAAGATCGTGGAGTTGAGAGGGATGGATGATATTCATGCATGAGTGAAGAGTGAGATGTACTTGTTTATAGAGGGGTCTTTGTTAAAATATGTACTGGGTTGTATCAATTGGAAGTTTCTTACAGGTGATAAATAGTTTGGGCCAAGGTCATTGATTTGATCCTTGTTGGAAGTTGGTGCTTCTAAGTGGTCACTTTTATTGAATATAATTAGAGAATTATATAAGATGAAGGTGCGTGTATCTGTCTGACCGGATTAATTTGTTTTGATGTACAACTCTCCTATAAGGAATTAGTTTTTTCACTATTTAACAAAATATCTTTATTGTACTTTTGAATTTTCCTTTTCCCTGTACATGATTGCTCTCAGTTCCTTCCCCTTCCTTATGCCTCAGTCACACCTTTGCGTATTTATGGCAAGCCGTTTTAACATTTATTCCTATTTCTTGATACAGTCAAACCTGTCTATAGCGACCATCCAAGGGAAACAAAAAAGTGGCCTTTGTAGACAGGTGGTCTTAGTAGACAGGTTTCTTTAGTACATGATTCAATGATAAACCATTTTCAAGGGAAACAACAAATGTGGCCTTTGTAGTCAGGTGGTCACTAAAGCAGGTTTGACTGTATCAAGAATTACCATTGCTTTACAGCAGAAAATTATTTCTTGATATCACAAAATAGAAATAAATGTTAAAACGGCTTGCCATAAATATCTAGCAATACGCAAGCCAAATACGCAAAGGTGTGACTGAGGCATTATTTCACCATCTGCTTAAGCCTCGGTCACAAATGCCATTACAAAATGCTACGAACGCCGCACGAACAATTTTCAGACAATGGAAATTCGGGAAGACAATGGAAAAACGGAGATTCGTACAAAATTATCGTACGTACAAACCTTTGTGACCGTAGCATTTTTTTAACCACTATTAATCAGGTGGAATGCTAGAGTGCTTGAGGTGCAGGGTAGTCTTGCTAACATGCTCTTTGAGGCTACACCATCCAGAGGAGCAGAGACAGAATGGATTTATAGAGGCTCCACCAGGCTTAAACCCCTTCTCGATTTGGTAATGCATTATGAAGATGATTGCGCTTCTTATTGTCAAATATATGTAATAGTCATCTATTCTATCTCTCGCTCTATCTCCCTTGCTCTCTCGCTCTCTCTATGTCTCTGTTTCTCTTGATAAATTTGCATCCTGTTTATACCATATGATACTTTTATAAATGTAATGCTTCCTGGGAGAAATTTCAATTATTTAAACATATTTGTGGCTTACACCCAGTAAATAAGATCAACTGCCAGGTAAGCAGTAGATGCAGGTTCAAGTCCCGCTGGTTCCAAGATTTTTGTTGTTGGACGTCTTCATCAAGCTTTGAATAAATTTTGCCACCTTCCAGTCATGTATGTTGATTGTGCAATTGGTGATCTATGTTGATGATGCATACCTGCCAACCCTTACGAATAATCTGAAATATTCTGTGTTTCTGGATTTCTAGGACCTGAAAATCTGGAATATTCTGATTTTTCACAATTTTTTTATTAAAAAAAAAAAAAAAAAAATCAAGGTGCTAAAGCGAAAGTAAGCTTGTTTTAACATTTGCCGCGATTTGAGAGTTCACGTTTTGTTTGTGTTGAATGGCTGTATGATCGAGCAGCGAATTTGTATTCGCTTTTTGGTAAAGATTTACCGCGTATTGTGCTAAAAATTCCTAATTCTTATTTTTAAAATGTTGGCAGGTAAGATGATGTATTATGTTTATGAATCAAATAAAATAAAATCAATGATGATAATTGGTAATTATTTTAGAATGTTGATTTGATGATCAAGATGATGATGTTGGTGGGGTGAAGACTAAGATGATGATGAAAAATGTTGATAATGGTCTTTGAACTTCAGTTTTGTTCACCTGCCTATTGTTTCCTTCTATCTTTCCCTTTGAATTTCTACATTCTCTTCTTATGTTTGGTGGTTAATTGATATTCACTGCTTCATCCTCCTTTCATCTTCTATCATGATGGAAGGGTAAAAACAAGGTTAACATTGTTCACCTATCTGTCCTTTTTTTTTCTTTCTACCTTTTCTGAAGATTATCTTTATAGTTCTCAGATTCTTTCATTTTCTACCGGTACTATCGTTTCAATTTTTCTTTTCTTTTTTCTTTTTTCTTTTTTAAAGTTTAATATCTTTTTTTAATATTTTGTTTAGCCATCTTTCAACTTGTCAATGTTTGGGAACATAAAATCAAACAAAATCATTTATTCATAATATCATTCATTAGGCAAAATTAGTCATATTGATATGCATGAGGCAGTCACGATCTTCCCTTACCCACTATTCATTGTAGAAAGTATTCTCGATTATAAAATAAAGATAATTTGAACACCAAATATACACATGACTTCGCCTACAAGAGCATGTTTTCATTACACCTATCTTTGAAATCGATTTGTTACTTGTTAATGAAGTTAAAGAAAAGGTTGAGTTCTGGGAACAGGTGACAAATAATTTATCATTGTATTATGCAAGTGTGGAAGAACATCAGATAAAATATCTGAAAGCATGGCTCTTTAAATGCCTTACTATTCTAAATATGGCGTGTAACATCATAAAAATCGTGACAGATTTTTATGCCACATGTTCGTGTGTCCCACATACATCTCTCTTTGTACAGTGCTTGTAACTTTACCAAGACTAGGCCAAATTTCTTATCAATTTGATGATTCCAGAACCTTGCAGTTCACACCAATACCTATATGCTAGATGATCAACCTTTTCTGATCGATTCCACAACGCTTCTTTCACAATGCAATCGCATGACCAGAACTCAACTTTATCTTTTTTAGAAGTCACATAATTCCCCCAACATTTGTTTATGGAGAATATTCATTATCTCATACAGGGTGACAAGAAGACTGCTGGTATCAATACTGTTCCAACGCCAGATCAATTGCGACACAATCTTCCATATGTTGAAATGACCAAAGTACATTCAGACCACATTCTACCAGGTAAGTATACGTTAACAACGTTGTATTGTAAACCGTACCCCAAATTTGTACCCACCGTTGAAAAAAGCAAAAGACAAATCTTAAGATTACATTTGTAAAGAAAGTTTACCACCTTTTTTGCAGTGTAAATCATTAAGTCTTCAAATACTTGCCATGATGTCCAAAGTAATAATTATAATAAAAGGCATTTTCTATAGCGCCGTCTATCTATATAATTCTATTCCGAGGCGCATTTATTATTACCCCAGCCTTAGCCTAGCTGCCATTTATACAGCGCTCCAGCATTTCAAGGAATTAATTCCTGCCAGGTACCCATTTACATCACCTGGGTTGAGTGTGGCAAATGTAGATCAGTGTCTTGCCAAAGGACATTAGTGCTGCGGTGGGACTCGAACCGCGGACCTTGTGATCGGCAATCCAGTGACATATCCACTCTCCCACGACACCTAAAAATGCGCCTTGAGCATTTGACTGTCAAGTGGATTTGGCGCCTTATAAATCTGATTTATTATTAGTATTATTAAAAATAAAATAAGATAACATATTCCTTGAATGTATAATTTTTGACTGTTTACAGAGCAACAGATACCTCAACCCAAGCCCACCATGCTAGGCAGACTTAATGACCCTCAAGGCTCAGCTGCTACATCATCATCACCATACCACTTCTCTCAGCTCCTTCAACAGTGTGCTCAACAGACAACTCCTACTCCATCGTTTGCCAAGAAATCGTCCGCATCCGTCGGCTCTACTAGCAGCAGTCTGTATGAGAGCAGTAGGAGTGAGCACAAGAAGAAGAAAAAGAAGAAAAACAAACACAAAGACAGGAGAAAAGGTGCGTCATTATTCTTATTCTTATTATGGGTTCATGTTAGCATTGGAGACAGCCTCACCCTAAGAAATTCAAAAAAGGTTGGGAGAAATTACTGTTGATCACTGTTAGAGGGTGTTGACCAGTGTCGCCTTCTTAGAAAACCATTAATATCTTTGTGGTTTGAGAATTTGTTCAGGATTTTTTGGCTCTACTAGCAGTCTGTATGAGAGCAGTAGGAATGAGCACAAGAAGAAGAAAAAGAAGAAGAACAAACACACAGACAGGAAAAAAGGTGTGTTATCCGTTATTTTGCTCCAGCATCATATTCCAGGGAAAAAATTAATATTTATTTTTCGGGGCTACTTTTCAAGCTTGCCTGCATAACAATAACACTCTCTTCTGATTTTCGGGGGCTCTTTTGGGCATTTCGGTGGCAAATTCGCCCTGAGCCCGTGTATTTTTTTCACTGTCATATTCTGTGGGCTTCATTCACAAAGGCTCATTGTTGGTTTCATGTTAGAATTTAAGGAAGCCTCACCCTAAGAAATAACTTTAGTTATTCTGAGAGATTTATTGTATTCTTGCCAATTAATCTACAAGATTCCCCCCTAAGGGTATGAGAGAGGTATAAAGCTAGAATAATGTACAGTTTCTCATCACGAAATGGGCATCTCTATTTTCTTGATAACGTGACATTATACTATGTGAGGTCGCTTATCAAGTAAATGGCAAACCTTCTCCCCAGAAGAGCACCAGCTCATTTATGCAGTTTGAGTTCTGACAATTGTAGTACAATCGATAATAGCAGGTGAATTGAATACTTTATCACCACACACACCTAGGAAGGAAGCAAGCATCCATAAATGTGAATACATGTACTGATATACGATTTCACATAGTACGTCATGTTTATTAATGCAATTCAAAACTACGTTTGATGAAGTATGAATGAGCATACAAGGATGAACTGACTATAATTTGGGTTGATAAGGTCAAAGGTCACAGGATCATAAAAGTGTTGAAATAATGTTACCCTGATACCTTTAAAACTATTGAAGCAATCCAAACCTATCAATGAACATACGGACGGAGACATATTATTGGTAATACAAAGTTTTGGTATGGGGTCATGAATTTGGTTCAATTGAACATATTGGAAGTATATGCGCTTTTATAACATTCAATGATCATTGTTGCAGTTTAAATCGAGTCTAAAGTGATGAAATTGTAAATGATAAACTCTTTATGTTGTATAGCGCCCTCTCAAGACTGATATTAATTCAGCTTTAAAACAATGTTTCTTGACTACAATCTACCGATTTGCTATTCCCGTTTGGTAATTATTTATCAGAACTGCATATTCTAAGATTTTCATAGTCGCAGTTACCATGGAATGGCCTTAGGCGCTATTTGAAATATTTGAAATTACCGGGAGCACCGGTAATCTTTTAATTATTCAATTTCTCGAAAGCAAAAGTGTTTTTGGGGCTAAATTTTCTAGTGCTTATAGTACATCCACAGGGGCATCCAAATATATCGAAATTGTAAAGAATTACTATCCATCCAATTTTCAAAATTTCCCAAAACTTTGCATTACCTTTGAAACGCCCCAATTTCAAAAAATTAAATGGAAGCTCTTTATTACCAATCATGTGAAAGAATATGTTTTGACTAATACATGATGATAAAAAATTTGCCGGGAAAACCGGCTACTAATTGATATATTTGGTAAATTAGTTTATCTATTGGACTGTGAGAGATAAACGCATGTGTGCGTAGTCCCATATACATCTGTCTGTGTACAGTGCTTGTAACTTTATGAAGACTGGGCCAAATGTCTAATCATGTTGATGATTCCAGAACCTTGCAGTACACACCAATACTTATATGCTAGATGATCAACCTTTTCTGATCGATTCCACAACTTTTCTTTCACAATGCAATCGCATGACCACAACTGGTCTTTATCTTTAAAGACACAGTTGCATTCATCTTGTTCATCTCTATGACGAGAGAATTCCTTTTGCATTGTCATGAAATAACAATCCTTTGTCTTTGTCATGGAACAGAGAGGTATGAAGAGGATAAATTGTTTGAACCAGAAACCAAACTAGACCTTCCAGCTACAAAGGAGAGACTCAGATATAGTAAGTGTATTTTGTATTCTAGTATTTTATTGTACAGTCAAACCTGCTTTAGTGACCACCTTTCTACAAAGACCACCTGTCTACAAAGGCCACATTTGTTGTTTCCCTTGGAAATTGTTTCTCATTGAATCATGTACTAAAGGAAACTGTCTACAAAGACCACCTGTCTACAAAGGCCACATTTGTTGTTTCCCTTGAAAATGGTTTCTCATTGAATCATGTACTAAAGGAACCTGTCTACAAAGACCACCTGTCTATAAAGGCCACTTTTTGTGTTTTCCTTGGGCGGTCGCTATAGACAGGTTTGACTGTACAATCGTATGTTCACTGACTTTAATAGACTCTATTATTTTGTGCATTTTTAAACCTCTCTGGCTTTATTGTTATGTGTATTTTAGAAAATAAACAATGATGGAAACAAAGTTATAACATCATTTTGATCATGTAGGACTGGAACTAAAATGTAGAGTTTAAGAAAATATTTACATCTTCCTTTGTGGAAATCTCCTAACATTTATTACCAAATAAAGAATAATGTATTTTTGTATTTATATTCTACTGCCCTACAAGAGCTCCTGATATGCTTAGATTTACAATTTTGTGCTTTCAGTTTTGTTTTAAAGAAATTCACAGATGGTGATTGTATAAAATTGGTTTGATCTTTCTCTCTTCTAAGTGCCTCACGAGTGTAGTCCCATTTGTCTTGGGCCCATTCCCCAAGTGGTTGATCACAATCAGAACCCTCTGCTCTGGCCCATGGATCTAGGTTGGGTAAGAGAGCTCTGCAAGCAGGGAGGTAGCAGCTACAAACGACACGTCATCTACAGAACGCCTTGTGGCAAAAGTCTGGTGAGTTGGAAGATTGGGGCCTATGTAGGCTAAAAAAGGAGACTTTTAAATCATAAACAAATTAGAGGGAAAAGACAAGAATGAGAAAACAATAACTTTATACATGTATGTACCACAATTAAGCAGGCAATCTAACTTATGTTCCTGTGCTGTAGTGGCACCGTACCCGCCGCCCCATGCCGAGTCTTATTGCATTGTGGGTGCATGGGTGCATTCCTGAATACCCCATTGTTTGCTTGTCAATAAGAGCTGATTGCGCATTGTTTTCAGAAGTCTACTAGATTGGTGGTAATCTGAACCCATTCTAGAATGCTTGCAGATAGCATTCTGGCAGCATTTCAGACGCTTGCTGAATAAATCTGTTGGGCCTTATACTGAATGTCCTATCTTTGGAGTTAGTTTAGAGGAACAGTATGTCCCGTTCTTATGGAAGGGAGAATAAAGGAATATAATGTTCTCTGTGGGGAGGAGAATAGAAAGTATCTTATTTTTATTGGATGATTAAAGAACATGTTACTTTTATGCTTTCTTAGCAGTCAGGTAAAAATAACCACCACTACACCACTATTTTCTCTTTGGAAAGGATATATTAGTAGTGAAAAAAATGAATTGTTCTCTCTTGGAAGGAAAGTATAGAGAGAAAATTACTTTCTTTTAGGAGGATAAATAGAGACCAGATGATCCATTCTATTTATGATGCTTTCATTCGAAGTGATATATATAGAGAAATGTAATCATTACTTATGCTTAAAAATGAAAGTACTGAACCAAGAAAACAAAATATTATTTCTCTTTCACTTCGTAGTGAAAACATACGGTAGATATTATCAATGTCAAATGTGCAACACAGTCTTCTAATAAAGTTAATAGTCTTATTATAGCCTAACCCGTTTATGTTCTTTGTCCTTTCCGCAGTATTCCTTTGATGATATTTCAAGATATTGTAAGTACCGAGATATTAATTTTTATGTTGTTTTAACCTGCATTGTAGAACTACCTTACTTGCAGAACAATTAACATTAGATTTAATTTCTCATTCATGAATAGACCATTTTCGTAATGTACTCAAATTTAATGCATAAAAATTTGTTAAATACCATGTTACAAATTATTTTATTCACCTGTTCCAAATAGTTGTATTTCAATAGTCAGATTGCAAATTTTTGCTAGTTAAGACAACAATTATGGCTTGTCCTACCTAACATCACAGAAAATTATTTGTATACTATCCATGGAACAGAATGAAACTTAAATTCTTTTTAAAATACCAACATCAGCAAATCAGAATATTCTATACAATGACATTATGAATTTCAATGATTATGCCTCTGTGTACTTAACATGTTTTTGTAGATAATGTGTACGACTTCATGAAGTAAACGTAAATCTTATGCAGTAACATTATATTACTCAGGTATTTCTTGAACTCTCTGGGGGGGTGTTTCACACAGATCATAAGTCAAACTTATCTCTAAGTTGGACCTAAACATCATAGAGACATTTGTAGCCTTAAAATAAAATATACTCTAAAGCGAAAATTCAGGTATTTTAGACTTTTTAGAAATTCCACGCCAAGAACATGACATCTCCTTGGTAATAGAATATATGAATGATTTGAATCAACATTTTATGCCTTTTAAAATAACTTTTACAAAATATTTTCATAGATGCTAACGGCTTTCCATAATTGAAGAGCTTAATTTCAAAAGGAGCTAAATCCACTTTTGATGAAAATTGAGTTAGTGATATCAGAACATTGTTCACTTAAGTACCTGTCTTTTAACAAAATTATTTACCTAAATTTTGGGAGCAATTATGAAAAAAATGCACCTTCTAATGTCAATTTCCATAGTAGCCTGTACAAAATCTGGTTACAAAAATGGATTTAGCTCCTTTTGGAATTATACTCTTCAATTGTTTAGTCCAACTTAGAGATAATTTCAACTTAGGATCTTTGTGAAACACCTCCCTGGTATTTATTATCTTTCGGACCCAGTGAAGGAAACCAGATCTGAAGTGTTGTCCGTAGATCGCTTCACCTTTGCCCCACACGTCCACATCAGTTTCAACCAGCGGCGCACACGGCAGAACAGTCGCTTCTATTACATGCAACTCACTGACCTCTCTAATGGGGTAGAGAAGGTTCCTGTTTCGGTGAGTAGCCAGGAGAATTAGAGAAATGTAGCATGTCCGATAATTACCTGATTTTTTTATTCCCCCCCCCCCCCCCCCCCCGATTTTACCCCTATTTTTCCCCAATTTATTTTTCCCTTAATTTTTCCCAATTTTCTTACTCAAGGGGGGGCGGTTGTGGAAAAAAGAAAACCTTTTTTTGTAGTGCTCACTATCACCCCTGATGTAGACTACTCAATTATCTGTGTAAAGAGGTGGAGAATTCCCCTATCTTATAATTAGGGCGCTGACTTTATCTTTAAAGTAGGTATTCATTGATTTTAAAAACTAGCTTTATTTTCATTATTGCAAAGTTGAAACTTTGATTCGACAAGGTTATCAAAATTCAATGCTTGGAAACATTCGAAGTAATGATTATTATAAATTAAAAAACGCTTAAATACAGCCCCGGCATAGCACCTGAAGAGCTCTCCGAACGCTGCTGAGATGTGTGAGATCACAGTATGGACATGACTTGCACAAGCAGACGATGTCCCATGACATCTCACACATTTTCAGTGCCTGTGTTTTCATCTTCTCTTGAGTTCTTTCTCTTACTTCACTACCGTCAGGCTAAATGTATGATCTATTGCCTCACTCTAAACCCCGCGCATGGTTTTATTTTGATGACAAATGCAGCGATACAAAAATAAAGGAATCTGTAGCTTGTAAACAAAATAAGACGCCATTGTATATTCAGCTGCACACACCGGGGTATGTTCGGCGTTTCAAGAGGGAACAAATGCCATCCTTAATATCATTACGGGGCTTTTCAATTTGAAAGTCTGGTTTCTTTGATCGTTAATTAACCCCTATCCTGTGTATTTACAAGCAAAAGATTTTAGTTATCAGAATCGGGTCATATCCCCTTTTGAATGGTTTGACATGCCATTACATTTATATACACCAAGCTCATTATAATTTGACAAATAATAGCTTTGCAATTATGTTCATTCTCTATGGGATGTCGTCTGCTTGGGCATTATTGGTCCATATAGTGACGTCATTAAAACATCGTTACTTTTCCGGCGAATCTCTCGTATATCCCAGCTGCTATGGAGGTGGTTGTATTTGTATTTTAATAAATCACCCGATATGTAGTTGACCTAAAACTTGTCCGATGGCCATCTGTTAGCTTACCAGTTTCTAGTGATACATTAGTTGACATATTTGTGAATTTCTTTGAATTTCACCTTTAAGCAGGTTGTTGTACAGGTATTCTTAACTTTTTTTTTTAAATTCCATTTTCCTCTTAATTTCTTGGTGCAGTGTGTGAATGAGTACGACACAGACGAGCCACCTCCTCTGATATACATGACTGAACGTCAGGCTGTGCTGAGAGGGACAAAGGTCAATACAGATCCTAACTTCTTGATATGCTGTGATTGTACTGATAACTGCTCAGTAAGTTTGATTTTGATTTTTGATTTATTTATTTCTGTTTGATTTTCTTTTTCTTTTGCATTTTTAAAAATATATAACAAACAATCATTGCATATTTACACATGACAGAAGAATATATGTAGAATAAAGTAAGGCTGGCTGTAAGTAATCGAAAACATCAAACAGGAGGGTTGACAAAGTAAGCAAAGCTTGATAGTATGACTACCCTCAAAGGATATACAAATATGGAGGAAAAAAATATTGGTAAAAGGGAAAAAAGACAGAAAAAAGAAGAAGAAAAGAAAGAGAGAGGGGATGCACATCAAGATTCACAGATGTACGTGGTAGTTGGATTTCAATTTGTTATATAAAGATAAAAAAGAAGATGCAAATTTGAATATTGAGTGGCCAACTTGGGATATAATAGAATGAGAAGACTTGCGAGGTTCAGACAATATGAATGTGAATGTGAGAGCAGCGAGTTACATAGCCTTCAAAGCTTTATCCTTAACCACTTCATTCATGAGATCAATCAATTTGAATTTAATTTGAATTCAATTTGAAATGAGATGGTGAACGTCGTTTAAAAATGTTGCTGCAAAATGAGGTAAATGTTGAGCAGTTCACATATCTTAATTTGAACACACAGATCAATGAGTATGCACATACCGTATTTGCCGGCGATAAGGCCGCAGCGCCGCACCCCCGATTTTGACATTTAAAAGACGGCTTTTTCTTTTGTACATTGCGCCTTTATCTTGTGTATACGTATTGCGCCATAGCTTTGCTCGCACAAGCTTTAGCTATGGCAAAAACTTAAATCTAGATCTACCAGTAGACTTTGGTTGGTAAGTTATGAATTTTATTTACGAGATTGACAAAACTTTGCCCTTCATTTAAAAAATATAACACATTATTGTCGGTAAGACATGTGTTATTGTAGACAGTTATTTTAGAAATGTCCATCACCTTAATTGTTGTCCCACATGTACAAATTTGTGCTGTCTTTCATGGTTTTGACGCAAAGGCCGCACCCTGACTTTTTGATATTTTCTCTTCCAAAAATACTGCGGCCTTTACGCCGGCAAATACGGTACTCGTTTAGTTTTATCCCAAAAACTGAATGATCCTTGTCAACTGTCCTCTCGTGTAATTCATTTACTCAGACTATCACACATTTTTTTGTAGAATAATTTTACAATAGGTTTGAGAACTATCTAACAATTTTTAAAGTTTCTAACGGTTAATGCGCTTAATATCTTTAAGTGCTTGCTAAAATAAGCCTATCAAACTTTGGGTTTACATCAGCGATAATAACTTGATGCAATCTTGAATGAAATCTTTCTACATCATATAATAAGGGTCTAGGAGTTTCATTGTATAAAACAAATGATGCATGTTTTCATACGTTCATTGTAACAGCTTCAACTCGAGTGTGGGTAGATTGTATAACAAACTCATTCGCATGCATTGTTTGTATAATATTGTAATAACGGTAACAAATGATCGCATTCGCCTGCCGAGGCTTACTGTGTTTTGGTGGTCGGAGTGCGGATCACGTGCATTAAACGTTGCTGGGCTGGACGAGCATTATAGCTTGCCCAGTCTAGCGGCGGCTGATGTATGCGGTCCGCGTTCTGACTACTGGAGTGCAGTGTCCCTCTGCGGGCGAGTGTGAAAGCTCGTTGGTATTTCCGTTCGATTGCATTTGAGTGCATTGCAGAAGTGACCTATTGGTTTCTCATATTATTATGTGAATGTTCTTTGGAAATTTGTATTGTAATTCATGTTCATTTCAGTTTTTAACTGCCAGACACGAAGATCTTAATAAAATCCATTTATCTATCTATCTAACTTTTCTTTGATAGGATGCCACTAAGTGTGCTTGTAGACAGTTGACAATCAAGGCGTCGGCATGTAACCGTGATGGTAAGCCTAGACTTGATGCAGGATACAAGAACCGTCTTCTCAAGGATCAGTTTCAAACAGGGTGAGTTTTAGAGGTTTCCAATCCAGAATATCGATGCAAATTATCTACTCAAGTTTCAATACAGACAAACGTACAATCAATGCTTTTACATTTGTTTTATTTAGTGACATTTTACAGATACCATAGGCCATCACACTGATTGTTCCATTATAGGTAGAATAGTAGTTCTGGGGGGTGTTTCACAAAGATCCTTAGATGAACTTATCTCTAAGTTGTACTTAACAATTATGGAAAGCCGTTAGCATCTTTGAAAAAAAATTGTACAAGTTATTTTAAAAGGCTTAAAATGTTGATTTAAATCATTCATATTTTCTATTATCATGAGAGATTTTATGTTCTTGATGTGGAATTTATGAAAAGTCTACAATAATTAAATTTTGCTTTTGAATATATTTCATTATAAGACTACAAATGGCTTTCCATAATTTTTAAGTCCATCTTAGAGTTAAGTACGACTTAGAATCTTTGTGAAACACCCCCCTAAACTGTATTCATAATTTGCATGTGTGGCAGGGTGTGTTTGTATAGGTCATATTGCTTGGATTTTCCTTTCTTTATCTTTGGTCAGAATTATGAAATGTTCTTTGATATGCAATTAAAGGTATGTGTTTTGTTACCTGTATAATTATGTGAATGTATAGAACTTGATTGTCCCTGGGTGTAAATAGATGTGTGTAGCGGTTGTTATTTTACCTGACTGCTCAGAAAACATAAATGCCTGTAAGTAAGTAAGCAACCAGACGGCCGACGGCTTTAGGTCCTCTCAGAGAGACCTGGTAGTGAGGATTAATGCCTTACCAAAGAGCACTAGCGGATCACCTTGGTTTCGAACCCGGGTCGCCGGATTAAGAGACCACTGATCTACCAACTATCGCACCTCCTCTTATTTGTTTACTTGTTTATTTCCTTATCAGGATTTATGAGTGCAATGATAAGTGCAAATGCTCCAAGCAGTGTCAGAACAAAGTGGTACAGAATGGACTCTCCCTGAGACTGCAAGTCTTCAAGACCTATGACAGGTAAGAATGAGGTCTTTTGTGCTTTCCTCAGGCAGGCAACGTTCCATCTGATTTAAAGCCCCTCTGCACTACTGTTAGCTACTTGCTTCCTCTATATAGCAAACAATGCGTAATCAGTGCCTGTTGGTCCCCCATGATCCCCTTTTTCTTATGTTAATTGAGAGCTGATTTGATGAGATAACCACCTGTCAGTGATCTTGCAGGGACGTCTAATCCCCCCTGGCCAAACTAGTGCAGACAGGCTTTAGAATCAATGGCATTCCTTTTTGTTTCTAGTATCAATCCTAATGTATAGGGTATAATGAGTATTAAGAAAAAGAATATTGCTACTGAAGAGATGTTTTCAGATTGACTGATCGTAATCTTTATTGGTGTCTTACCTTTCTGGATGTATCAGTTGCGGGGGTAGTATTTTACAGTGGGCTTTAAAAAGGAGGGCTGCATATATGGCTCGTATTCAATAAACTTCCAAGACATTTTTCTAGGCTAAGACAGTTGCCTTTAATAACCATTTTCTAAACATGATAAGCACTTTGTTTTAGCCTAGGTACCTATGGCACTCCTGCGCGCTGTGGCACCGGTGCTGTACATTTGCAAATCTTACGTCAGCTGATAACCTGCGCTCGCGCTGTATCACATTGCCTTTTTTTTTTTTAATTCCATTTCTTTGAAACCAAAAACTTCACTACATGCAGCGGCACTCCCAGTGCCAAGGCCGTATTTAAACAACTTTAGTAATATGCTTGAATGTAGGGTAGTTTTCTTACTTAATATCTTAGATATTTTGATTGTATTAGAATAAAACAAGCTATTTAAGCACTTTTTCTGAGATAAAATCTTAGAATATCTACTTACTCCTAAGTCAAAATACTTGGCCCCCAATTCTCTAATAGAATACACATTTTGGCTAAGACTTTCTCTTAGCTAAAAAATAAACAAATTCTAACATTTCATGCCTAAGACGTGTATTGAATACGGGCCCAGGGCTTTGCCTAGATCCCTTGTGTTAAAAATCATCTTTGGACACCTTATTGTATTTAGTATTCAGACAATTAATACATAGTTTTTAATAATCAGTTTCATTTTATTCTGCGAGAACGCTGAATTAATCTTTTTTCTGCATCCCTCTCTCCATTCCTACTTGATTCTCTCACCCTTACTTTCATCCCCCCCCCCCCCCACCATCAACTCTCTCTCCTTGTCCCTATAAAGGGGTTGGGGCATAAGGTGTTTAGATGATATTCCTAAGGGAATGTTTGTGTGTACGTACGCTGGTCAGATATGGGATGAAGAAGAAGCAAATCAAAAAGGAAAAGAGCATGGTGATGAGTATTTTGCAGAGTTAGACTTCATTGGTAAGTTCTCATGATGTCTATATTTTGTTTTTGTACTAAACATGTTTCAGGCCTGATAAAAACTTGATTTTTTTTTTTCTTTCTAAATTAGATTTGGTTAAGAAGGTTAACATCAGTAACTATTTAAAAACTATTTCAGCTGTGAGCTTAAAACTTGTTACTAGTACGTATCACCATATGGAGAAAAGTCATCAGGTTTTAGGTTTGTCAGGTCAAAAGTCATAAAGAAACTTTAAATGTAGTTAAAGTAGTAGGCTTTTTGTTCTCATATATATATATATATGAATATACAAATAAATGAATGACAAGTGCCAAACAATTTTGGTAGAAAATGTATAGGGGCCAAGTAATGTGCATAGCAAGATAAGGAAATCCGGGTAAGTAGGCCTGACACCATGTGCTTAACACAGGGCACTATGTGCAAATAAGAGTTGTGGTTTTTATTGATGATTTCCAGCAAGTTCTACTGCAGGATAAACAATCCAGAATAAATTATAGCCAATTTCTTTTGACATACGATTCCCATACCAGAGCTCAAGATTAGCTTTAAATCTATGCTCTATTCTTGCAGAGAATGTTGAGGGGAAGAAGGAAGGCTATGAAAGTGACGTCGATCCAATCGATAAAGACTTGTCGGACAAAGATTCTGATGACTCCAATACCAAGTAAGTCTGAAATGGGTGGGAATTGTACAATCTGATTTTTTTAGGATACTCAGTCTGTGTTTTTTTGTCAAGAGGTTGGCATCTCTAGTTTTGTTCCTGGCGCATTAGAAACACAACAATAGTCTTCCTGACTCGGCCTACCAGATCACAGTATTTCAGGAACCCTTTCAATGAGACACATGAAAGGCTACTTCTCAGTGTACAATCCAGTAATGACTTGAAATGTAGATTCCTACTGCTTGTGTTACAGTAATAGTAATGTAATTATATGATATCAAAACTTGTGTGGGATCAGTTATCGCATGACTGTTAATCGACCTTTAAGCTGATCACAAGGCTTCCAGGCTGCCATCTTGCCATTTGGAAAGAAAATTAAATTTTTGATCCTTTCAAAATTACTGTTAGAATTGCAGTTGTCTGGAAAGAGAGTTAAGTGATGACCTGAACACTAATGCATACCTACCAACCCTTCTGAATAATTCAGAATAGTCTGATTTTCAGGATTTTTAGGACCTGAAAATTCAGATTTTTTTTTTTTTTGTTTTTTTTTTGTTGTTGTGCTTAAGCCAAATTAAGCTTGTTTTTTTGTTATGTGCCAAATTTAAAAGTTAACGTATTGCGTCCGTTGAATGGCTGCATGAACGAGCAGCGAATTTGTATTCACTTTTGGGTACAGACTTACCGCGTATTGCCAGTTCCACTGCTGCTGCAAGTGTGATTTCTTATTTTCAAAGGCATACCGTGCTAAAAATTCCCAATTCTTATTTTCAAATGTTGGCAGGTATGCTAATGTTGAGCTTTATCTTTCTTTCAGAACTCAAAGCTCATCCGATGATGATTTCCAGACAGCTCAGTCTGAGCTCTCTAGTGACGACTCGGCAGACATTATCAACCCTATCACAGATAGACCTAGAGACGACTTGAAGGAATCAACCAATCAAAAGTAAGTACGCATTATTTATCTCTGATGTACCATAAAGGTCATGACCTTGGCTCTTAATACTGCTGGGGGGTGTTTCACAAAGATCCAAAGTCAAACTTAACTCTAAGCTGGACTTAAATATTATGGAGAGCCATTCGTAGCCTTGAAATAAAATATGTTCAAAAGTAAAAATTCAAGTATTTTAGACTTTTCATAAATTCCACATCAAGAAGATGAAATTTCCTATGCTAATAGAAAATATAAATGATTTTAATCAACATTTTATGCCTTTTAAAATAACTTTTTAAAATATTTTTAAGCATGCTAATGGCTTTCCATAATTTTTAAGTCCAACTTTGAGTTAAGTTTGACTTAGAATCTTTGTGAAACACCCCCCAGATGTTTGAATCAAAAGCTGGCTGGTGACCAATCACTTTCCTCTTATTTGGATTCGAGCTGATAAGAGCAGGCATGGACACAATACCTCTGTTTCTACTATTGTTGTCCGCTTGCCAAAAGCCACAGATTTATGTGTCACATTTCATTATGTTGCCATTAATATAGGGGAGTGAGTCTCACAAACATACGTTAAAAAATAGTGTATTAATACATACCGTAATCATACATGTAAAACTAAGTTAGATATTTGTAATATTAAACCTTCCAAGAGCAAAATGGAAAAATGTTAATATATAAAGACCTACACAGAAGTTAAAGATATTAAAAAATAAAAAAATGAAGGATTTGATTAAAAGCATTCCAATGCTCCAGTGTTGCATTGTTGGATGAATAAGTTGTTTGGAGAAAATAGAGTGGAAATGATATTGTTTGTTCTCCTTTAATTACGGATACACATAGAATCTCTTATCCTTCATTTGTCAAAGAGTGAAAGTCTTAATTCATTTAGCATTATTTTACAATAATCAAGAAATGATACAAAATTTATTTGCGAAAGATAAAAAACTCTACCTACTATGGCCAAAGAACAGCTTCGTGCTCGTCAGAACTGGAGAGTTGATATAGATCAAATGGGCTAAATATTTTGTTTTGCTCTCCTCTATTTCTTCTCATTTTGCTTAATCATCTAAGTGCAGCACCCATACTATAGCCTGTCATTTCACAAACTTTGAAAATAGGTCATTTTAATGTGTGATAACTCTGTGAAGAGGACAAAGAGAATAATTAATGTTTCTTTACATTGTTACATGTCATTCATGATTCTTTATTTATTTGTTTGGTGACTTGTAAGGGAACAAGCTGGTGGAACACGCCTGACTTTGGAAATAGGTCATTTTAATGTGTGGTAAATCTGTGAAGAGGACAATTAGGAGAATAATTAATGTTTCTTTTCATTGTTACATGTCATTCATGATTCTTTATTTGTGTGTTTGGTGACTTGTAAGGGAACAAGCTGGTGGAACACGCCTGACTTTGAAAATAAGTCATTTTAATAAATCTGTGAAGAGGACAAAGAGAATAATTAATGTTTCTTTTCATTGTTGCATGTCATTCATGATTCTTTATTTGTTTGTTTGGTGACTTGTAAGGGAACCAGCTGGTGGAACACGCCTGGTCTTACGCAGACAATCAGAGAGTACAGAACAAAGTCAATGGTTAGTGCTCGGGCTACTAACATTTTATCTCAACTCTTTCTAATACATGTCCATTTATTCTAATAGGTATGGTGCCAAATTATTGTAATCTCGTCATATTAACTCATATCCTGCCATATGGCCGCATGCACGCGACCGTTATAGTGCTTTATACACGCGAGCACACTATCGATTGGCTGCTTAATTCACGCGAGCGAGCCACAGCTAAGCTGCTTTATGCATGCATGCTTGCATTCGTAATAGCAGTTATTGTTCATGCTCATTGTACTGTGCTGAGTGCTTCACACGCGCTATTGATAGCACCATCAGATTATCTCAAAATAAACTTGGCACAATGGGGATTAGCCCTGTGGCTCTAGGCTGTATTCATTATGGCAGGATAAGAGTTAATCACATGTACGTGTATACCCATCACTAACATAATTTATGCATATTTATGAAGTTTATTGTCTGAACTGTCTTCTGATTTAAAAAGGCATAAAACTATTGACAAACACAAGTAGTGACTTTTTTCGATGAGTTCAAACATGTTGGCCTTTTGCAGACTATGTCCTGTGACATCTCACACATCTCACACATTTTCAATGCCTGTTTTGTCATCTTCTCTTCAGTTCTTTCTCTTACTTCACTACTGTCGGGCTAAATCTATTTAAATCTATTGCCTCACTCTTAACCCTGCGGATGGTATTATTTTGATGAAAAATGCAGCGATCTAAAAATAAAGGAATCTGTCGCTTGTAAACAAAATAAGACGCTATTGTATTTTCAGCTGCATACATCAGGGTATGTTCGCCGTTCAAGAGGGAACACATGCTGTCCATTCTATCATTCCAGGGTTTTTTTCCATTCAAAAGTCTGATTTCTTTGATTGTTAATACCGGTAATCAGAATCGGTTTCATATCCTCTTTTGAATGGTGTGAATTGCCATCACATTTATGTAACACCCATAAAATGAAACTAGTATGGCCATCGTTCCCTCAGCATTGATTCAGTTAACTACAGTTGCCCCCCCCCCCCCCCCCTCTCATCTCTCTCCAATTATTTTGCTCTCTCTCTACTGTAGGGGGATATGCACCTGTCATGAGCATAACTATATAGGCCTCTTTATCCTCCACTCTCCTTTCTCTGCCCTCCCCCCCCCCCCTTCTCTCTCTCCTTGGAATGTTATCTGCTGAATGTCCGCTTATCTGGACATTGCAAACATCTGGGACCCATTTTACAAAGCCTTTTTTCAATGACAAATGACAAATATCAGTGACAAATCTGCTGATAACCAATCAGAAGCAAATATTTCAGTAGCTTATAACAACAACTGTCATTTGTCACTGATGACAAGTTTTGTGAAATGCCCCCCAGGTCATTCTCTTTTTGCTCCTGAACATTGTGAGGGAAAGAGGTGTACTGGTACTGGCTCTTTTTATACCCCTTCACTGCGGAGAAATTTATGTTTCAAACTGTTGACCCTCTGCTTTCTTGAGGAGATCACCCAGCTCCATGCCATCAACCCTGTTCATTGGATAGAAGCCTCCATATTTAATTTACTTATATGAACGTTATGCCGCAATAGTCATAAAGGGAACGCTATCCGGAATAAATTATTGTTACCCAACAATACGCAATTGATGAGCAGACAATCTTCTTTTTTTAGAATAATAACATAATAACATAAATCGTAGTGGGCCCTTAAGGTTTTATAATTTTTAAATCATTTGTAGTGTTGTGTGAGCCATAATTACAGCACAGACTATTATACATACCAGGTTATAGGGTTAGTTAAAACAAGTGCTTTAAATATACAATAACCTGTCTGTGTCTTTTATCACTTCGTATCATTAATTAAAACATGAACCTGGTATTACATTAAATACATGTACACTAAAATTTGAGAAATAATGGCATTGCAATTATGTTCATTCTTTATGGGATGTCATCTGCTTGGGCAGTATTGGTGAATTATGTGACGTCATTAAAACATCGCTATTTTTCTGGCACATTTCTTGTATATTCCAGACGCCATTGAGGTGGATTTATTTGTATTTTTATAAATCCACCAATATGGAAGATTGTACACTAGCATTTCAATGTATTTTCTTCCAACCCTATCTTTTAATATATATTGTGCATTTCATGTAAAAATGTGAATAGAATTTTGTTCACCTTAATGGGACAAGTGACCCATTACCCAACTAGATTTAGGCGCAGTGTTTATTGAAAATAAAAATCCCACATGAAACCTATAAGAACTAGTACAGTCAAACCTGCTTTAGTGACCACCTGTCTACAAAGACCACATTTGTTGTTTCCCTTGAAAATGGTTTCTCATTGAAACATGTACTAAAGGAACCTGTCTACAAAGACCACTTTTTGTGTTTCCCTTGGGCGGTCGCTATAGACAGGTTTGACTGTACCATACATAGATATTTAGACTTGACTATTTTACCTTATACCAATGTAATTTTACCTTATACCAATGTAATTTTACCTTTTACCAATGTAATTTTACCTTATACCAATGTAATTTTGATCAGGTCTGTATCACTGGCCAGCCCAAATAGCAAGAAGGAAATGACCCCTCCTAGGGGGTCTTTAGTCATGGGGTCACCAGAGGTCAAACCAAATGGTCAGAAGGCTGCAACGATAAAGTATGGCTACGACCCAAGCCCATCCAAAGAGATCCTGGACCACAAACAAGTGGCAGCTTTCAGACAAAGGAGACAGGCTGGGGAGAAGGCACGAGCTAAGCAAGCAGCAGCAGGTAGCAGCGAAGGTATGCTATAGTTTTTGAAATTTTTGAAGTTTTATTTATTCCACATTTTACATAAAAAAACAGTTTATATTCTATTTTGATTTTTGTTATACAGGCGTATATTATATAAGAGTAGATTTCATACAAGAAAAAAAATGAATAAAATAAAATAAATAAATAAAAGTTTTCAAATCAAGTATAATGTATGGAAAATAAGTATGAAATTTCGAAATATGTAGATATAACACGCAAGGTAAAACAATGTAAAATGTGGGGAGCCTAAATTAAAAGCATAGCTTGTATGTGAATAGGCTCCCGTACTGAGTAGCACAATATAGTAAGTCTGAATTTAAAAGGTATTATAGGAGGCGAAAACAGAGTAAAATAGCATGAGATTCTAGAGTTTGATCTGAGTGGTCACCCAGAACTGCCAACCAATACGTTTTTCGCAGAATTATTCTTTTTTTTCCTCCAAAGGACGGTAGTACATTTTTTCTTAATGAAATGTTTTTTTAATCTTTTTTTCTTTTTTTTTACATACCGCACGTCAACAACTGCCCTAAAATGTTGATTTGATCACAAATTCAATAGAAAACTAAGTTGAAAACATACTTGAAGAGAAAAATATTCTCAAAAATAATGTGGATGTATTATAAGCACTAGAAAATTTAGCCCCTAAAACACTACAAATTTACTGGTGCTCCCTGTAAATTGTGATCAATTTCAAATAGCGCCTATGGCCGTACAATGGTAGCTACGACCCTGAAAATCTCAGAATATGTAGCTGTGATATATAATTACCAAACGGGAATAGCTAGTCGGTAGATTTTTGCCAAGAAACATTGTTTTATAGCTTAATTAATAGTTTGACCTTGAGAGGGAGCTATACAACAAAGAGTTTATAATTTACAATTCATGAGTTTAGACTCAATTTCAACAACGATCACTGAATATTGTAGGATCGTATATGCTTCGAATATGTTCATTAGAACCAAATTTATGACCCCATACCAAACTTTGTATTACCTTTGACACCAACTACAAGAACCATATGAGAATACACACAGGTAATGATCTTTGATGCGCTTCTAGGTGATCATTCAGAAATGGGCTTTTTTCGGGGCTTAATTTTCTTTTCCTTTAAAGCCCCACTGCACTACTTATAGCTACTTGCACCCTCTATATAGCAAACAATGCCTAATCTGTGCCTGTTGGTCCCCCATGACCCCCTTTTTCTTATGTTAATTGAGAGCTGATTTGATGAGATAACAACCTGTCAGTGACCTTGCAGGGAGGCCTAATCCCCCTGGCCAAACTAGTACAGACATGCTTTAATGTGTGGAACATTGACATGCATGATGTCTTACAATTTCCAGCAGCCAAATCAGAAGACAAGAGAACCGAGACCAAACCCGCCCAATCATCAGGAGCAGACCAGGGGGATAATGATTATGACGTTGAGATAGTAGCAGTGAATTCTGCATCATCATCATCAGCAGCATCCTCGTCATCAGTGAAGACGGAGGAGGATGAGAAGAAGCCGGTAGTTCCGATGGAAACCAATGTGAAGCCAGACAGTAGCGTTTCAGACTCGCTGCGTGACCTTGGTTTAGAGGAGACAGGAGAGACTAAGGATGGGACCAAGACTGAAGACTTTAAGAGTGAAGAAAAGGAGAAGAAACCAGCTAAACCAAGTAAGTGGCAATCTACACATCTATTACGTATCCTTACTAGTGTATAGGGTTGCGGTTTTAACACATAATTCCCAGCACTCTTAACACAGAGGCAGCTAGCCCAGCAGACATGTTGTAGGATTGATAACTACTGGCTAACTGACCAGGTTTTAGTGTATAAAAGCATTACTGCATTCTGTGTAGCATTCCACATACATTTCATGCAAAGTAGAAAACACAAATTAATATTCATAAAGTCACATACAAGTATAAATCAACATCACAAAGTAATCTTGAACATTCAAACATAAACAAAGGGTATATATTGGATATTCATAGTATATGTAAATTATACTTTAAGCTTGACTGCAGCAGGTGAACACTGAAACCAATCAGAGAGAGAGATAGATAGATGAAAGGATGGTGGATGAAAAGGGTGAATGTGAATGAGGAATGACCTATTAGTATGAAAGGGATGAATTATGGATATGAAGGGGAGTTTCAGAAGTTCAAAATAAATCCCTACTCTAGTTTCATGTACATGTCTCTAGCACTCCTACAGCATGTACTCACAGAGCAAATATGAACTAAACAGTGTTCTAGAAGTTGTACATTGATGTTTTTGCATCAAAATTAAGTTATGAAACATCATTGGTATATGTACATCAATATTTTGTTTTAACAAGAAAAAAGAAGAACATGAATAATAACGACTTGTAAACATTCCAAATATGTTAAATTACCAGTATAATAACAATTGATATTTTATTCACTGATACTCCAGAGACTCTAGGCTCCCCCTAAAGTTGAGTAATTCACCTCTTTTTTGTCTAATCGATTCATCACAACTGCTCTACAATTTTTCTTTCTTTCTCAACAAAGAGGTGACAGGTCCGCGTGCCAGGAAATCCACCAACTCTCGGATGAGACAGCGATACTTGGGAAACCCTGGAACTTCCTCTGAACCTACTATAGCTGAAACGAAGGAAGAGGAAAAAGAAGGTGAGAGCAATATTTGTTTACCTAAATGATGCCATTTCTTAGAATACCCTTGGTTTTGAAATTAAATCAATTGCAGGCTATTACTTGATATCAGGTTGTGTCAACCAAATGATTTTTTTCAGGCTGAATAGGTATTACCAACTGGCATCCCTCCATAGACTATTACAAATACAAATAGTCTTTGATGTATAGAAGGTTATATGGAATTAAGAAATATAGGAACAACTTTTGGAGAAAAATTCTTGATATATATTTATTAGGAGGAAATTTCACTTAGAAAAAAAAGGTATCACCATAGATATTGGGGTAGGTCAGTCAAGGTCATGGAGGTCAATTTTTAAATGAAATTCTGGTGTTTTTTTTTTCACAAAGATCCTAAGTTGGACTTAATTATGGAGAGCCATTTGTAGCCTTAAAATAAAATATATTCAAAAGTGAAAATTCAAGTATTTTAGACTTTTTATAAATTTCACAACAAGAACATGAAATCTCCTTGATAATAGAAATTATGAATGATTTGAATCAAAATTTTATGTCTTTTGAAATAAATTTTACGAAATATTTTCATAGATGCTAACAGCTTTCCATAATTGTTAAGTCCAACTGAGAGATAAGTTCAACTTAGGATCTTTGTGAAACACCCCCCTGGGGTTTTAATCTTGTGATTCCAATATCTGAAGTGCCACTGAAGAAAATGGACCTTGGTACGAGTATGTATCACCATAAAGGTCATGAAATTTGTTAATCTCAATGTTTGAAGGAATCTTTGAGCCATGAAGATCAAAGTTGGTACCATTATTTTTCATCTTATTGGGAGGTGAACTGGAGGTCTTTGGAGAAGTAGGTCAAAGGACAAACGTTACAAGAATTAAGGTCAATCAGTTATAATAATGAGTTTTTAGTCTTGTACAGAATCATGATCTCATAAAACCAATGATGGATGTACCGTAAATCTCCGTGTATAAGGCGCACCTGTGTATAAGGCGCACCCCTATTTTGGGGAGGGAAAAAAAAAATCGTTTTGTTGTTGTTATTTTGTTGCCGAAAACCCACGCGGGGAAGGACCTTCATTTAACATCGAGGTGCAGTTAAAGGCGCTGATTTGTGCTTGTAAACTTGTCACAAATAATAGTAAAAATGTGTTTTAGAAGAATGTGTAAGATCATTAATGTAAATTAAAAACAATAAAGTACCTAGGTCCTAGGATAGGACCTTGTGGTACACCATTTGCTTAAATTAAAAAAAATTGAGGAATTATTATTATAAACTACATATTGAGATCTATTAGAAAGATTACCTTCAAACCAAGATGACAGACAAATTTTAGTGTTGTTGTAGTTTCCGATTGGTGAGTCAACACACTGATTACTGAGCTGGGAGACATTGCCAGGCATAGCGCCATAAATTGAAACTTAAAAAAAAAAAAAAAAAAAAACTTTTTTTTTCTGTACCTGTGTATAAGGCGCACCCCCGACTTTCAATTTTTTTCGGCGGCAAAAAAGTGTGCCTTATACACGGAGATTTACGGTAAGTCAATGAGGAGACACAGTGGCTCAGTGGAGAGCAGTGGTCTTGAAACCGGAGGTTCAAGTTGATGCGCTAGTGCCCTTCGGGTAAGACATTATTCCTCATAACCAAGTCCCTCAGAGAGGACTTAAAGCCGTCTGGCCCTTGGTTGCTTGCCTTTTTTTTCTTTGGGGGGGGGGTGGGGCTGACATATTTGAATAATATTTCCAGCTGAAGTTCGTTAGGTTTCATTGTCCTTTAAACGTACATGTACATTGGGGATCCAAATGATAGAAGATGTAGAAGTGGAACAGGTGAAATAACCATGTTATGGTAGTGTTCCTCTGTATGGAAGTGTCGTGGACGAGTGGATATGTCACCAGACTGGATCACAAGGTCCAGGGTTCAAGTCCCACCGCGGCACTATTAAATGTCCTTTGGCAAGACATTGATCTACATTTGCCACTCTCCACCCAGGTGTTAAATGGGTACCCGGTAGGATGCGAAAGCTTAGATTAGCAAGTGTGCGCTTATAAAAATGACGCCTGGCTGGAATGCTCCCCAGGGAGTGGAGAATGTGCATACATTGGGTGCAGGTAAGCCTGAATCCAATGACCGGGGTAATAATATGATTGCAGGGCCCTCAGGGAGAACAGTATGAATACTGATAAGGCTACCCTGGGTAAACAAGACATGTTATTATTATAATGCACTTAATCTATATACTTTCATCCTTATCTATCAGAAAAGAAACCGTCTCATCCAAGCACAAGAAATCTCTTTGGTGAGGAGCACTGCTACGTGATGGACGCCAAGCACATGGGAAATCTCGGCAGATATCTCAACGTAAGATGATCCAGTAATCATGAAACATAATATACCTCATCTTTTTTTGTAAACTCTTATCATGCCACAGGGCTAATCCCCATTGTGCCAAGCCCCAAATCCCCCCGTGCCAGTTTTTTGTTGGAGCTAATCTGATTAACACAGCACAGTCCAATGAGCCTGAAAAATAACTGCTATTACGAATGAGTGCACACACGCACATGGCAGTGAAGCAATGGTTTGCTTGCATATTATGTACAAAGCACTATACTGTGCGTCCCAGAAAAAGCAAAACCGAGAATTGTCAATGTTTTATCATAACTTAGTCACATTTATAGTCAATAAATGACACATATTTGGAAAGCTTAGATCCTCACAGAAATAATGATATTTGAGGAGTTATATCAAAATGTTCTATATTTCTTGCAGTTATAAAGTGCATGTTTTGCATAAATATATTTTTAGAAGACTTTGAGCTTAGAAGTTCCGAAAGGGTTAAAGAGATTTTAATAACCTGCTCAAAACCCAACCCAGACCTGATAATTTCCTGATTTAAATCGGTTTCCTGATTCATATATTTTTCCCATTTAAAAAAAAAAAATTGTTAAACTTTAAATCATATTTTTCTTCCAAAAATGGACCGTCCCTGAGATCGATGTAAATCCAGTTTAAAATTATGAGGGGGGGGGGGGAGGTGCTATTTTCCCAAGTTCTCCCGTTTCTAGAATTTTTATTTTTTTTAAACACTAAAAACCTTTTTTTTAGCTATCACTACCATCCACACTGTAGAGATCTTTCAGTGTACAGTAAGATATTCATAGTTGGTTTTCTACAATCTCATTTGAGATCTATATTCTTTCTTTTATCTTGCAGCATAGCTGTAGACCTAATCTGTTTGTGCAGAATGTCTTTGTTGATTCACATGATCTTCGCTTTCCATGGGTCGCTTTCTTTGCAGCTCAGTAAGTATCAACAACTTTTCTTTGGGTGGTATTCTCGAAAGCGGACTAACTTTAGTCCATGGTTTAATCCACCGACTAAGTATGGAATGCCAAGTGTCCATATGAATATATTTTTGAATAATTTGATATGTCCCTAAATTATCATGATAACATGATTATATCATAGTTATATTGTTGTTTATTGATTATGTTATTACATTTTATTTTAATTTAGTGACTGATTAAATTATTCAAAAATATATTCATATAGACACTTGGCATTCCATACTTAGTCGGTGGATTAAACCATGGACTAAAGTTAGTCCGCCTTCGAGAATACCACCCTTTATCAGGTGGGCTGTATCTAATACAGACCACCTTATACTTTTGTTAAAATTGCCTTTATTATTTTTATTTATTTATTATTTATTTATTTATTTTTCTTATTTCGACCCACTTTTTTGTTAGCAAAATTACTTTGAAATGGTTCAATCAAATGCTTTGATATTTGGCACACATATGTATAGGCATATGGACAAAACACAGTAAGGTTTTCAACCTTGACCTTGACTGATGACGTCATCTAGGCGCCATTTTGTGAAATTTTCTGAAAATAAACTCATGATCATTATATTCAAAACCAAAAGGTATTTCTCATTCATATTTATTATGATCAAGGTCAATATCAGTCCAGTCAATTTCAGGTCAAAAAACGCGCGCGTGCGCGTACGTCCGCGCGTCAGTGCGCGCACAAAATTTCAAAATGCTCAAAATCGTCTCGAATTTATTTTGCATACGTTTCAGATCATTTTAAGCATTTTATAAAAAATCGCGCGTACGAGCATGCGCGCGCGTTTTCGCGCGTAACACCATTACAAAACATAGAATCGCCATTTTTTTTTCTTTCATGATATTTCTCATATTTTTTCAAGGAATTTGATACGATGTTTATCTCTTTATGACCATTATTAACAAGATGAGCGTAAATTCAAGATAAATGTCAGTGCGCGCGAGCTCTTTTAATACATAGCATATATGGGCAAAAACATGCCTATACAAAATCCGTTATAGCTCTTTGGAATGCACCGGGATCCTCAATTTTTTTTTTCATATTTAGATAGAGTATGAGTCGGAAATATGATTCCATGTCTCATTTGGCCATTAAGTGTATCGTGACATCATCAAAATGGCCTTGGAACTCAAAATACGAATTTGCATATTATGACGTCAGCATATTTATGTAAAATTGATTGTATCTCTGTAAATATTGATCAATTTTCTTCAAAATTTCGATATGTTGTAGCTTAGACAATTCTCTACAAGCGCAGTAATAACTATTTTATATTTTGATGACGTCATCATAGTGAAAAATCATGTCAAAAACTTCATAATTTGCGCGTTATGCCTATAGAAGGTGAATTTAGTTCACGTTATGAATCTACATGATATTGTTTTTTAAGAAATTGTAAGCAGTATGTCGCTTATTTTTGCTCTATTTTGTCTCAAATTTAAGTTGACCAGCCCACCTATACTTGTTCCAAACAAGTATTATATGTCTAGTTTTTTTTTTGTTACGATGAAGTGATCAAAGCCACTGCAAATCTTACTACTGGGGGGTGTTTCACAAAACTTGTCATCAGTGACAAATGACAGTTTTTGTTATAAGCTTCTAAAATCCTTGCTTTTGATTGGTTATCAGCAGATTTGTCACTGATTTTTGTAATTTGTCATTGAAAATAGGCTTTGTGAAATGGGCCCATGGACTATGTCTCTGTTTTTCTGAAAATTGTGGTAATGTTCCATCAAGATTTTTAAATGTCTTTTTAATTTTGGTTCATAATGATGAATGTGTACATTTATATCAATGTAGTATCTGTCACTATGAACATGACGGACAAAGAAAGAGGACAAAATATACAGTTCCTCGTTCTGTCCTCAACAATTGCTGTGGTTAAGGAACATCCCTTCACTGCTATTATGTAAAACAAGTAGAACAGGTGAATATGCATGTTCTACACATTTTTACATAATAGCAGTGAAGGGATGTTCCTTTGTCTACAACAGCAATTGTTGAGGGTAGAATGAGGAACTGTATATTTTGTCCTCTTTCTTTGTCCGTCATTTTCATAGTGTGTTACATATGACAAATTATAACATTATTTTTTTAAAACTATGTGATGTCTTTTATTCCAGATTCATCCGAGCAGGCAGCGAGCTGAACTGGGATTACATGTATGAAGTAGGATGTGTCCCCGGAAAGGAAATCAAATGTCTTTGTAAGAATGCTGAGTGCAGAGGAAGGCTTCTATAAGCCCTACAAACTCCATCCTATTCGCAAAAATTGTGGGTAGGGTTGCAGAGATAAAGCACATATTCGTGGCCAACGTCACAAAAAAATGGCGGTTTCCAATGATCTTGTGTGTAACTCACTTGTACTCACTTGATCCAGGATTATTCAGTCTTTAGATTGTTGTACCTATCCATGGTTTCCTTTGGTTGGGGTTGACATATTTATCTGGGGCATGTTTCCACCATTTCTCAAGTCCAGATTTGAAACGATTGATAGTGGTACTCTCCACAACATCGCCTGGAAGACCATTCCACACATTGATTATGAGTCTCTGGCTGAATGAGTTTTTCCTTAATGTCTTCTGGCATTTTAGCTTGTAATGGACGAGTTTTACAAGAAGTGTTGCCAGAAGAATGTTTTTTCTGTTTTTCCTCAGATAACATCCCTTTTGGCCACCGTCAACTATTCTAGACATAAACAGTAAATAAACAAGGTTTAACATATGATTAAGCACAATTAACAGAATGGTTAAGTGTTGTAAGACTGCAAATGAACTATCTTCCAATCTAATTGGAAAGATAATATATAATGAATGGCAAACTATAATAGTTTGGTGAGGTGCGACCATTTTACATGTATCTGTTGAGTAATTTTGTGTACCGGTAATTGTTATTACATCTTGCCTAGACGGACCACCCGTTCGCTCACTTCCGAATGAATAAATAAATAAATCTTTGACAATAAGTCTTGAATTGAATTTTCATTACTTGAAATCAAGACTAGGTTTTAATGCAATTAACATTTTCATGATCAAGTAAATGGCACAACAGAGATGCCAACCAGTACGATTAAATCGTATTTAGTACGATAATAAGAGTGAAATGCAATCTTAAAATCTTGAAATACGATTTTTCATCTAATCATTTTTTATTTTATTTTATTTTTTTACCCATAAAAACAGCGGAATCGCATAAAAATATGTACAAGTAAACCCCCGCATACCCAACAAAAACTTTGCTTTACAATTTTCTCATTAAATTTCAATGAAAGAGCAAACATTTTACTTGACCAGTAAAACATTTTTCTGAAATTTTACTGGCCCGGGGCCGACGGGCTAGTGGTAGTGTCAAGTTTTCGTGAAAATCTTATTTTTCTCTCCAAAATCTGATTTTTTAGGATACTCAGTCTGTTTTTGTGTCAAGAGGTGAGCATCTCTGGCAGAATGACATCATTCCAGATGTAGTATTATTTTGAAATTGTGCATGACAATCTAAAGTGGCTGCTTGGTGTCATCAAAGTGATGTTGAAATATTAAACAAATCGTGTTAAGGACTGACCCAATATACTTGAAGTCAGATATGTTTAGCAAGTATTTATCCTGTGTTTCGGTAACTTTGTCTCAGATTCTGAAACAAAATCCTGGATTTAGCTCGTGCTGCAATGATAGTTATACACCTTTAGGTCAGTCAGGAACTCCATGACTTTTACAAGCTGATCGCCTGTCTGATTATCAAGATATTTATGATTGGAATTACAAATTTTGAAAACCGTTTGCCAAACGGTTTTCATAACACTACAGTCTATTGGGGAAAACGGGTCACTCAAAGATTTTTACTTTTTTGAGGCACTTCTTGATCATTTTGAAGCGTAATTTTTTTAGGGCTTCATGCCTTTAAGGAATGACCCGATATACTTGAAGTCAGATATGTTTAGTAAGTATTTATTCTGTGCTTCCTGTGTTAAAGCCTATGGGAATCCAAGTATTCAGTAGTAAAATGGTTCACAAACAGCATAATGCACGTTTGGTCCTGTTAAAACCACAAAGTCTCTTTTTCTCCCAACTGGATTTTGGGGAAATATGGATTCTGTCATTTGTATGCAACATATATGGCTTGCCAATCTGTTCCCCATATGTCTTAAAGGTACTATGTCCCTTTTGCAGCCAACCTCAAATTGTGTAGAACTTTGCAGGAATTATGAATATGTCATGTATGTCCTATCTGTGAAATTTAAACGTTAGCAGTGTCCTATTATTCAAATTATGCAAGGAAACCCGTTAACTTGCTAGACTTCACTGTCAGACACTATTGAGTGACTGACTGGCTTTTTTTTCTTTGGTAATAACATACCGGTATATAAAATGAGTTGTAAAGGGTACATGAGCATTTGTCTACATCAATATCCCATTTCTTGTGATGGTCAAAATTTAACTGATTAAATCTTTGCGCAGCATAAAACGTATGACCATCCGGTACAGTGGTCTGAAAATCAAGACTATTATTCAACAATTCATAGCCGTTATTTTCCCACTTGAAGACATTTTCAAGTCCCACCTTTTTTAGGGAAGTTCTAAATTAGTAATATCTTTCAAATGCCGTTGGAATTTAACCTTTTCATTTGTTTGGCCTGCAAATGGGACATAGTACCTTTAAGATATACATCGTCAGTAAATTCATAGATGAAATTCAGAGGTATAATGTAAAATATTAGCTCCACTGTATTTTAAGCATTGTTTCATAATTTCATATGGTAAATTTCAAAAATATTAGCTCCACTGTATTTTAAGCATTGTTTCATAATTTCATATGGTAAATTTCAAAGCACAGGTTATAACTATGGAGGAGTATAAAGCATATATTTTTGTGTAGAAATTGGAATAAAAAGTTTCTTGTATGAATTAACTTCACAATACCTGGCTATGCCTATATTTTTTTTGTGATGAATAAAAACTACCAGTAGGTGTTACTAGTCCAAACCACAATCTACAAATGGTCTGATCCGATTTACCGGACACTTTGTGAAACCTCCACAGCAAACCGGACATAGCGACCCAAAGTAAGCCGGTACAGACATGGCAAACCTATCGGGACCAATCAGGATTAACTTCTCACAATCAACTGGCATCTGAAACAGTGGTTTTGATTGGTTGAATCATAAAATGATTTAACCATGCACATGGGACTTTATATATTAGGTCTACTAAACATTTAGAACTGCATTTCACAGTGTCCAACTAACCAATACTAGACATGCATCCAGGATTATATGTACAGGCATGAATGCATCGTTTCACTGGCTAAAAAAAGATCTTCACACTTAAAGGGCAAGCCCACTCCAAAAATAACTTACTTTCGATACAGGCAGAAAAATCATACAAACCAATCAAAAAAGGTTTGATGAAAATCAGATAAATAATCAGAAAGTTTTGAATTTTTAATGACATGACAAATTTTGAAAATCATTTGACAAATTGGCAACTCACTCATGAGTCTGTGACGTCATTCCCTCACTATCCACAAGTGGCGTAATGAGCAAAAACTTTTTTTTTTTGGGGGGGGGGGGGGGGGGAGGAGGCAGACAAAGGCAGGCCCCGCTGAACGTTTTTCAAAGTGGGGTCTAGGAGCCGTCATGTATGTCCTATCTGTGAAATTTAAACATTAGCAGTGTCCTATTATTCAAATTATGCAAGGAAACCTGTTTGCTTGCTAGACTTCACTGTCAGACACTATTGAGTGACCGACTGGGTTTTTTTTCTTTGGTAATAACATATATAAAATGAGTTGTAAAGGGTACATGAGCTTTTGTCTACATCAATAAGCCATTTCTTGTGATGGTCAAAATTTAACTGATTGAATCTTTGCGCAGCATAAAACGTATGACCATTCAGTACAGTGGTCTGAAAATCAAGACTATCATTCAACAATTCATAGCCGTTATTTTCCCACTTGAAGACATTTTTTAGTCCCGCCTTTTGTAGGGAAGTTCTAAATTAGTAATATCTTTCAAATGCCGTTGGAATTTAACCTTTTTATTTGTTTGGCCTGCAAATGGGACATAGTACCTTTAAGATATACATCGTCAGTAAATTCATAGATGAAATTCAAAGGTATAATGTAAAATATTAGCTCCACTGTATTTTAAGCATTGTTTAATAATTTCATATGGTAAATTTCAAAGCACAGGTTATAACTATGGAGGAGTATAAAGCATATATTTTTGTGTAGAAATTTGGAATAAAAAGTTTCTTGTATGAATTAACTTCACAATACCTGGCTATGCCTATATTTTTTTTGTGATGAATAAAAACTACCAGTAGGTGTTACTAGTCCAAACCACAATCTACAAATGGTCTGATCCGATTTACCGGACACTTTGTGAAACCTCCACAGCAAACCGGACATAGCGACCCAAAGTAAGCCGGTACAGACATGGCAAACCTATCGGGACCAATCAGGATTAACTTCTCACAATCAACTGGCATCTGAAACAGTGGTTTTGATTGGTTGAATCATAAAATGATTTAACCATGCACATGAGACTTTATATATTAGGTCTACTAAACATTTAGAACTGCATTTCACAGTGTCCAACTAACCAATACTAGACATGCATCCAGGATTATATGTACAGGCATGAATGCATCGTTTCACTGGCTAAAAAAGATCTTCACACTTAAAGGGCAAGCCCACTCCAAAAATAACTTACTTTCGATACAGGCAGAAAAATCATACAAACCAATCAAAAAAGGTTTGAGCAAAATCAGATAAATAATCAGAAAGTTATGAATTTTTAATGACATGACAAATTTTGAAAATCATTTGACAAATTGGCAACTCACTCATGAGTCTGTGACGTCATTGCCTCACTATCCACAAGTGGCGTAATGAGCAAAAACATTTTTTTTTTTTTTTTTTTTTTTTTGGGGGGGGGGGGGGGGAGGCAGACAAAGGCAGGCCCCGCTGAACGTTTTTCAAAGTGGGGTCTAGGAGCCGACGTGGAGATACCCTACTAAAACGTAACCAAAATGAAGTAAATTTTCATCAAATTTCCAAATAAAGGTCATGATTTAAAAGTCGATTTGCTTTGCCGTGAATCCCGTGAGAAAGTGCATAGGCCTATTATAAGTCTTCGTTTTTAGGAAAAATACTCCGAAAAAGATAAGAAAATTGACACGAAACAGGAAACAAACATATCGACTTTAAATCATGACTTTTATTTGGACATTTGATGAATATTTACTTCGTTTTGGGTATGTTTTAGTAGGGTATCTCCACGCCGGAGTTACGGATCTAATTTTGGATAGACTTCTGAACTAGCGCCCACTTTTCTTCTTATCATTCGTTATGTTATTAGTTGTTTTCCGTTCTATCACCTTCTCTTATGTTAGTCTCTGTTTTGCCTTCTATTACCTTGTCTTATCAGTGGCGGATTCAGGGGGACACAGGGGGCACGTGCCCCCCCCCCCCCCCCCCGGAAAAAAAAGGGGAAGGGGGAAAAGAAAAAGGGAGAAAAGCAGAAAAGGGAGGGGGAAATAAAAGAGAAGAGAGAATGAAGAAGGAAAGAGGGAGGAGAGAAAAAGGAGGGGGAAGAGATTCGAGAGGGGAGAAAAGGCGGAAAAGGAAGAAAGAGAAGGGGGATCGAGACGAAGGAGATAAAAGGGGGGAAAGGAGAATACTGAGAAGGGAAAAGAAAGAAAGGGGGATGATGTTATAAGAAGGTGGGTTTTTTTACTGGTAAAGGGGCGGGGGGGGCACGCAATTTTGCAGTGTGCATAATATGGTGTCCCTCTTGCCAGGCGTGTAGCCCCCCCCCCCCTAAAAAAAGCACAAGAAGAACAAACAAAAATGAAATGGGGAAAAAGGGGGAAAAGAGAGAAATTTCGTGAGTTATAAAGGAGAAAGGAAAAAGAATGAAAGAGAATTAAACAACGTTAGAAGAGAGGTGCGAGAGCATGAGGAATTGCATTTCTTTTGAAAGAATAATGGGATAACAACCAGGGACGTTAAAGAGGGTGTGGGGGGCGTGCGACTACCCCACAGGGGGGCACGTGCCCCCCGGTAAAAAAAAGGGGGAAGGGGGGAAAGAAAAAGGGAGAAAAGGGGGGAAGAAAAAGGAGGGTAAAAAGAAATAAAAGGGAAGAGAGAACGAAGAAGAAAAGAGGGAGGAGAGAAAAGGAGAGAGGAAAAAAGGAGGGGGAAAGGAAAAAAGGGGAAGAGAGAGGAGAGAAAAGGCGGAAAAGGAAGAAGGGGGAGACGAAGGAGAGAAAAGGGGGGAAAGGAGAATAATGAGAAGGGAAAAGAAAGAAAGGGGGATGATATGTTATAAGAAGGTGGGGTTTTTTACCGATAAAGGGGCGGAGGGCACGCAATTTTGCAGTGTGCACTATGGTGTCCCTCTTGCCAGGCGTGTAGCCCCCCCCTAAAAAAAGCACATGACGAACAAACAAAAAAAGAAATGGAAAAAAGGGGGGACAGAGAGAAATTTTTGTGAGTTAAAGGAGAAAGGAAAAAGAATGAAAGAGAATTATAAATCGTTAGAAGAGAGGTGTGAGAGCATGAGGAATTGCATTTCTCTAAAAAGAATAATGGGGTAACAACGTGCGACACCTGCAGGGGCGGATCTAGCTTTTAGCTAAGGGGGGGGTTGACCAAAATAATGACGATGCGGAGCATCGTCCACGAGCCGCGAAGCGGCGAGCCGATTTTTTGGGGGGTGTTTATTTGAACCCCGTAAGTGATGTTTTCCTGGCATCTATTAACACAATGGAGACCATAAAAAGCAGTGCATGATAACGTCTTTTTAAATCAAGTAACAGTTAAATACACAGTTATATCCAGAGTTATCATGTGTTTGGTTAAGTTACCTGATGAGTTGAATATCTTCTCACAATATTTGCACTTGAAAGGGTTTCTCTCCAGCGTGCGTTCTTTTTTCTTTCTTTTTTTCTTTCTTTTTTTCTTTTTTTTTTCCTTTTTTTTTTTTTTTTTTTGGGGGGGCCGCCCAAGGGGGGGTTGCAACCCCCCGAACCCCCCCCCCTGGATCCGCCACTGGTGACCTCCACCTGTCAGGATATTGTCGGTAAAATTGCGTTGCTGTCGGGAAAAAATGAGAAAGGGGGGAGGGGGAAATGAGAGGGAAAGGGAAAGAAAAGAAGGGGAAAAAGGAAAAGAAAGGAAAGGAAAGAGGAGAGAAGAAAAAGAAAAGGAAGAGGAGAGAAAGGAAGAGAAAGAAAAGAAAGAAAAGAAAGAAAAGGAAAAAAGAAGAGAAAAAAGGAAACAAAAGAAACGGAGGTGAAAGAGAAGAGAGAGAGAGAGGGGGGTAAGAGCCTGAAAGAAAAGGGATGGAAGTAAAAGAGAAAGGGGGTGTTGGGTGGAGTCACCACGTCGAGGGGCAAGAAAGATACGCATAGATAATTATGTTGCTTTGTCGGGTCCGCTGTGTCAGTATTATTGCTCGATCCTTGTGTGCTATATCAACTGCAGAAGTTTAAAGTCGGTGAGATGTATTTGGTCGGTCGGCCGGCAATTTTCTCCTACGAACTGTGACTTTTTTGGACAAAGAAACATTTTTGAAAATGCAGACAATGATTAAGAGTCGGTACCACGGATCGTCTTCATTCTCTAATGATTTAATGAAACTTCAAAGCTTCAGCGCTTCGCGCGGGAGAGGGGAAACTGAATTCAGACAAGGATTAAGAGTCGAAAACTGTACAACAAATCGTCTTCTTTCTCTAATAATTTAATGAAACGTGAAAGCTTCCGCGCTTCGCTTAGCTTAGACAAGGATTAATGAGACCGTTGAGACGTCAAAGCTTCGCGCGGAGGCGGGGGTAACTGAATTCAGACAAGGATTAAGAGTCAAAACAGGACAACGAATCGTCTTCTTTCTCTGATAATTATGTTATTCATTGTTTTTCCTGCTATTACCTTGTCTTAGGTTAGTCTTTGTTTTTATTATTCTATTATTATCTCCTATCTTTCCTTACGCTATCCTTTGTTTTTTCTTCTATCACCTTGTTTTATGTTATACTTTGTTTTTCTATCTTTCATCTTCTCTTATGTTATTCTTTGTTTCTTCCTTCTATCACTTTCTTTTTTTGTCTTTCCTTATGTTATTCTTTGTTACTTCCTTCTATGACCTTGTCTTAAGTTAGTCTTTGTTTTTATTATATTATTTTCTCCTCCTATCTTTCCTTATACTATCCTTTGTTTCTTCCATCTATCACCTTCTCTTCTGATTTGTTTTGTTTTTCCTTATATCACCTTCTATCTTTCCTTATGTTATTCTTTGTTACTTCCTTCTATGACCTTGTCTTCTGTTAGTCTTTGTTTTTATTATTCTATATTTCTTTACGCTATCGGCTTCGTTTCTTCCTTCCATCACCTTTTCTTATATGTTATTCTTCATTTTTATCTTTCTTTCACTTTTCTTCTTATCATTCAATATGTTATTAGTTGTTTTTCCTCCTATCACCTTCTCTTGTGTTATTCATTGTTTTTCCTTTTATCTCCTTTTCTTATGTTATCCTTTGTTTAAATCATTCTATGACTTTCTATCACTATCACTTTGCTAGGAAGAATCTGCTAATATGATTTCGAGTCCAAAATGTTAACTGAGAGAGAGCTTTACCAAATTGTACCCTTTTTTATTTTAAATTGAGTGTTCTAACACTAGGTTTCACAATAGTAATGCACATTTTAAATGTCATGATCCAATCCTGTTGGAATATTCCCAAAACTTTGTATCACCTTCTATTTATTCTGGAGAAGTTTTTTTTTAAATGTTTATTTTAATATTCAACTTGTTTAGCTACACAAACAAGCGATGAATGTAGCGTATATAAGTTACTGTCCTATTCTCTTTTTATTAAAACCATTGTCTTTCAGACAATAAACATGTACTCATTGTTGGAACTCTCAACCAATGCAAACAGGTTCTAGAAAGAAAACCAAAAAATGAAAAAAATGTGCTCTTCTGATCTTGGTACTTTTTTCTGTTTTTTATAATTTCTTTGCAGATATCCCATCCTTCGAACGTCCTCATGCGGATTTTCTTTTTGTGTGAAAACATTTGGCATTGCTGCCCCAGCTAAAACACACCTTTTTGTGATAACAGCAGACTTTCAGAGCCATAAACATTTTTTTTTTAAAAGGTTGCAGTGCCTATGTGGTAGAAAATCTTTCCACTTCTTACAAACGTTTACAGAAAGAATGATACAAACAAGGAAATTTGAGTCATATAGCAACATATTCTGCCAAGTCTGTATACCATTCTATTTGGCCTAGTGAAACCTTTTTTCCTAAACTTTAAGGGCAAGTCCACTCCAAAAATAAATTTCTTTCAATAGATGCAGAAAACTCAGACAAACCAATAAAAAAAAGTTTGAGCAAAATCGGATAACTAATAGTAAAAAAGTTATGGATTTTTGAAAAAGTATGTAAAACTATTGAACAATGGAAATCAATACACAAATTGCCAATTTGGTTATCACTTTGGGGCGTCATGACCTCACTACTTATCAAAATTCAAATTTTTCATGATTTAATTGAAAAAAAATCACTATATTATATTAGTGCATCCACACAAAAACATATTTCTATCAATCTAACTTGGATGCTGGTGTGAAGAAATAAGTTTCCTCGTGAATGAGAGATCCCATACAACGTTTTAGGCGATTAGCTAGACATTTTAGCCAAAATTTTATAATCGACAGTTAATAATGTTGTAGGACGATAATTCTTAATAAACAGAGGATCTTTATCCTTTTTAGGAAGTAAAGTTATAATCCCATTTCTCTGAGATAAGGACAATAAACCATGTTCTAATGAAAAATTATAAGAACTCAAGAGCATATCACAAATGTCTGGCCATAAAACTGTATAAAATTCAATTGGAAGGCCATCAAAGGCAGGTGAAAGAGTTGCATGGCGTGCTCTCGTGAAGACCACAGCAGCGCTTTACAGCGCCACCTGAAGTTGATGATGATGAGATAGGACATGACGTCACAGACTCATGAGTGAGCTGCCAATCTGTCTAGAGATTTTCAAAGTTTTTCATGTCATTAAAAATTCATAACTTTCTTATTAGTTATCCGATTTTGCTCAAACGTTTTTTGATTAGTTTGTCTGATTTATTTGCTTCTATTGAAAGTGAGTTATTTTTGGAGTGGCCTTGGACTTAAAAAGATTCACGGGAGTCTTGGTATCGATAATTGACATATCGTAACAGGTTGTTGCGGGGATTCCCCGTAGGTATACCCTAAACACGTCGCGGCGCTTTGGCAAGCAAAATTTATGCAGTGAGCTACGTTTACGCTGCTTGCCGCGGTGATTGTCGTCTCACAT